>JBBPJP010000677.1:0-16825 GCA_038088775.1 Boletus barrowsii | reverse complement strand
GACATACCAGAGGTGCAAGCACCAACGACGACAGCCTTTTTGCCAATGTAATTCGCTGCAGAGGTGAATTCGGAAGAATGGACCACTTCACCCTTGAAGTCCTCCTGGGAAGGGATTATAGTAACAAGGATGGATTCGAAAACCAACTTGCAAATTTACCTTGCCTGGAATACTTGGCACTTTTGCTCGACCTCCAAAGCCAGTTGCAAAGACTAGGTGTTTCACCTTGAGAGTTCGAGCACCTGTTCCGCCTCTGTTAATCTCGACAGTCCATGTTTTCAGGTTGTCGTTCCACTCTGTTTTGGTGATCACAGATGAAGTCCATACGTTGAGCTCGAGGTTGTTGGCGTAACTCTCCAGCCAATCAGCAAGCTAATCCAATCATATCGAGTCAATGAATATCACGAGTTCGCTAGCTCGTACCTTCCGGGCAGGACAGAATACAGGCCAAGTTGGTGGAAACCTAAAGCAGCATACAATAAAGAGAGCCTAAACGCATATCTTACTCGACTCACGTTAAATACGGTGTTTCATTGTACCAGACCGTATCGTGTAAGCACAACGCCCTGTAGCGATCCCTCCACTATCGCCTTTTGAGTTCAGTAGTGCGTCGGAGCTTGGGGGGCAACTCACGCTATCTCCGACTCGAGCCTTCTTGTCTATGACCAGGTGCGAAACACCAAGGCACTTGAGCCTCGCTGCAATTTCAAGGCCAGTATGGCCGGCACCAATCACAATTACAGTCGGATCGCCGTCGACAAGCTCCACGTCTCGACGACGTCTCTCTTGCCAAGTACCAAGTTCGGCAGTACGGCTACGGAAAGGACCAACCTGTATTCGGATCAGTGATAACATCAGCTTCAAGATCTACACGGTACCTGCTCGGGAAAATCACTGAGGGATTGCAGGCAAGTATAGAGGGAATACGCCTTCCATGTTGGGCCAGGTACAGGGGCCAGGTAACAAATTGCTGTGCCTTTCCCGAGCTTGGTTCCAAATTCAAAGGAAAGCCTCAATAAAGCTAGATCGGGGAGAAGCTTTTGAAGTTCCGGAGCAAGGAAATGCTCGTGGCAGAGACGTAGGTCGACGAAACCAGTAGCAGCGAGTCGATGATTGAGGAGATTCCTGATTGCATCCTTACCCTCGATTGTTCTAAAGTCCCAGGTCAAAGCCAAGGTATCCTTCCAGAAACCGTCGTCAAGAAAGAGATCGAGGATCATAGTGATATCTGATGATGCGACAGCACTTGAGAATGGATTGAACCAAACTGTTGCGACCTCTGCAGCGTTGGTAGCTGAGGCGAGCGAGGGCTCGTCTACGCCCATCCGCTGAAAGGTAGGAAGTTGCTGAGGGAAGGGATCATCACTCATAGTGTGGGGGGATGGGAGGATATAGTTGCTCAAAGGCACCCTTCAAATACCACCTACCGCAGTTATAGCAACTGATCAGATTCGGGAATGTTTCATCGATATATTCGCAGAGGTCATAAAAAGCTTTATCGCCCGTAATTCGCCGTCGCCCTCGTGGCAACAGCACTAGTGTGGGGTTTGCACAAGACAGATCGTCCATAGCATGGCCTGAAGGTAGCTTGGCAAGAACAGCGCATTGCAGACTATGCTCGGTAGAGGGTGTGTCCTCTAGTAACTTCAGCGATCTCCCTTCGTTACGCGACGGTTACCTCTCAAGTGACCATAAACACCGCGTTCATATTAATTGTCTGCAGGGCAGTGCACACAGATAACACCCTAAGAGCGATCTGTCCCGAAATCGATTCGGGAAAATAGGCATTAGCATTAGTTCGAAATACAACAAGAACGACTTTACGGGATGGGAGGAGGTAGACGTCTTTCAAACGATAAATCTAAACCCGAAAAGCAACTGATATGAGCGGGCCAATTTTTTCCCCAGTGCGACTTGTCGTAGACTCTGGGAGATCTCGAGGTATAGTTCATCAGTTCCTCACCGTCTATGCGGACATGTAGTAGAGGCATCACATTCAGCTTGCTGTCTTCCACCGATATACGAGGCTTTGTTGCTTACCTGAGCGAGCAGCCTGTTGACAGTTTGGCGGAGACGGAAGAAGACCTAATAGAGTGACGTCAGTACATACTGGGCTTAGGTGGCCAGGTCAGTTCGGACCATGTGGTGTATGAGGCTTCTGTATCGGGAGTATGGCAGTCCGGACTTCCAGAGACCCAGACAAGTATAGTCTAAATGCCAAGGTCAAGAAGTACGACAGCGAAGAGGAAAAGCAATGAAAAAACTATATGATATTATGAAGTTATGGCCCGGGTGAGCCTGGTGGTCTCCGTCACGGGGAATCCCGAATCGTTCCAGTTCGCACGCGTGTTCAAGGTGGCTCGCGGTCTCGTCACTATTGGCCGCCTCGATATTCTAGTACTCAAATTGATAACGTTCGCGCACACCCTTGTACTTCAACGACGACAAAGCCACTATTGTTGGGCCGGTTGGTCGCAGTGGGAAGCTCAGTCAAAGATGGGGACCTCACTACTCAGCATCACCGTTGCATTCCATGCACCCTATATGTGCCGATTTCCCGTGCTTGAATGTATTCTGCGTACATCCTGTCCTTGTCCGTGTAACAGGGAACTCGGAATTTGAATATAGAGGTGCTATATGTACCTTTTTTTCGTATCATACGACATTAACACTTCACCGCGAACCTTCCTTGGTAACATCATGACTGAGTGCCGACGACGACACGTCCACGAGAGGATCAGTCTGACTTGGCCATGTCCGTATCATGTCAGAGAGGGGACGGATTTGTGGGCACCAACTCAAGAACTGTTGGATGGTAGAAATGATCACGTCCGTAGCAGGACGAGCATCGACCGGTGACCAACATGCTTGAATAAAATGCCAGTGTGCATCATCCATCGCCCGAGATGCTGGTCGACCAGCCTTGTGTCCCTTTGCCAACCGTAGCACGACTGCTGCGTCTTCCCGGACCTCAGACCATGGTTGTCGGCCAGACAATACCTGCAAAGAATCGCCAAGTCAACTCGGACCCGACGATGGTATCCAGAAAACTTGCCTGGAAAGCGATGCAACCAAATGAATATACATCGCTCTTGGGTGTCCGATTGAAGGTCTCTTCTGATTCGAGTTGTTCTGGTGCAATCCAACGCAGGGCACCTGGTCGCATGGTGGATCTTTGGAGATACGTTAATGCTTCGGGGATATTCCCCACCAACGACGCATATCCGAAATCGGCCAAGCGCGCAGTATAGTCCGCATCGAGAAGCACATTGTTCTGCAATGCGTTCAGAAATAGCGGACAGGATACTAAATATTCTTCTCTGACGCACGCAATTCAGGTCGCCATGGACGATCGGAAAGGAATGCACTGTAGTGTGTTATTTTTCTAGCATTGGCAACGATAACAGTGACCCACAGTAGTGCAACCCGTTGGTAATATCCAGCAGCTATTGAACAGTCAGAATCCGTGGATAATGAATAGCTCAGAAGACGTACAAATTGAAGCCTGTGCCCCAAGTCTAGGTGATCGTCATGCTTTGTTAAGAAAAGTGAGAGCGATTCATTGGGCATCCACAATGACACCAACGACATTGCACCACGCATCCCAAACCCGTATGAAATACCCAGGAACGGAACGATGTTGGGGTGGTTGAGTCTCCTCCAGATTCCAAGCTCCCGGCGGAACATCTAAAAACAGTTCAGACCGCAGTGAGAAGTGACGCATGAGATGAGTTACCTTGACAGACCTATCGCTTTCACGTCCAGCTAGTGTGAACGTAAATCGGAATGCTTTGACTGCAACCTGGAGGAGTAATGAATAGCAGGCAGAATGAGTCAAATATCATACTCAGACCTCCTTCGGCGAACCGTCGAGGTATCGACATCGATATACATCACCAAAGCCTCCTCCAGCGACATACTGGTCATCAGCTTTGGTAATATAACGTGTGAGATCTGGTGGAGGGGGGTAACTTGTACTGGGAAAGTCGATTCGAACACAACATTATCAGACCAATGTCCTCGGATACTAGTAAAATGACATACCCAAGAGTAGACGTTTCATACCGTAGTGCCATCAAAGAATGTTCTTCGTTGGGGTTTGGTTCGTGCGTGGGAAGCGTTGGGTGTGAACTGGACACTGTGGAAGATGTGATGGGACGATCTATATCATACAGCTTTGAAAAAGCTCAGCAACTATGGATGCCGAGGGACATCTGATGAACATTATTACCTGACCATCGACCAAATCCGACCAAGGTACTCGCCACAAATATACCATCTTCAATCCCAGTGACACCACAGATTCACCGGTGGGAGAGAAACAAACGGCAGTGACGTCTTCATCATGTCGCAGACATTGTCCGAGTGGGTTACCAGAGGTCGTATCCCAGAAACGAACGGTTCGATCATTGGATGCACTCGCAATGGTTGATCCATCTGGGGAAAGGGCAAGGCAGCATACCCAGTTGGTGTGCCCTGCCCACGGTTCTCCGATCGGTTCACCCGTATCTGCGCTCCAACAGCGAATGGTTTTGTCGTAGGACACAGAGAAGAGCCTGCTGCTATCGCGTGACCACAGCACCCCACGAACCCAGTCTTTGTGGCCCTTGAATGGACCAACGATGTGAGCACCGCTCTCGACGTCGTAGACACGAATATTGTAGCCAGTTCCACATGCGAGTTTGTCGCTGTCAGGAGAGAAACACGCAGCGGCCACCCTACTCCCAACCTCGATGGGATGGTTGACCCGCTTCCCTCCCATGGTATACAAAACCATGGTCTCGTAACCAATCGCAATGAGTCGATCGTCTGGCGAGATTGCAACACAGGGAAAGCTCCCTGGATGGGTCCATTCAGTGACAAGTTTGTGCGAATAGGCGCCCCATAATTTGATCCCCCCACTGACGTCGATAGTGATGATCTTGGTACCATCGCGGGTGATGGCCAGACTCCTCAGGCTCACTGTCTTTGAATCGTGCTTCATCAATGTCCCTACTTGCTCCCCACTTTCCACATCCCAGACCCTCACATTTCCATCATTAGAGCCAGTGACAACATGTCGACCACCAGGGAGGTACGCGATGGTGCAGATCGAGTCGTCATTCGCCGAGAATACCTGCCTTGGCCGACGACCATCATCATTGTCAGACTGTAGGAGGACGCTTGACATGATGCGTTCTAGGTTTTGTGTTGCATCTGCAGGGGTGTGTAGCGAGAACAAATGTGTCGTGAACGCAAGGCAAAAGGCCTGGGAAAGTTACTAGCGTCTGCCAAGTCCGGCGGCTGAGCTGCATGCATGGACCACCACCAGCCTGGGGTCCTTACCGCAGATTGGCAATTGAAAGGGGCCAAAAGAGTTGTAGTCCACCCTTGCTGGAGTATGGGCACGAGCCTCGACGCTCATGAGCGTGGAAGTCTAATTTGTGATATGCTGTAGAGGCCGACACAACTTGTTGTCGCTCTACTTCCGCGTACTCTATTCGTCGCTTTCTAACGGCTCCCTCTCCCGCACTCCTGGACAAGCTTGTCGCCAGGATTACTCTGGTTGCATTTTCCCTGGATAGCAATCCTGATTGTTAGGTTTCGTCTCCACCGAATCGCCTCAACATCACCCCATCCACTATCCAGTGGAGTTGCCGTGTGGAATGTCCAACCGCAAGTATGTGACCTTGTAGACGAAACTGTAGGATGATCGTCTGACTCGCTGTTTGGTCTAGATCTTCTTTTGTCAGCACAAATGTCTCCCCTCCACCAGACCTCACACCATATATTTCCAAAGCTGACGATCAGTATGTCGCTGGAGGAGGCTTCGGTGATGTGTATAGATGTTGGTACCGCAATGGTCCGCCGAAGGAGGTGCGAGTCGCGTATGTCACTATGCTGCCACTGTTTGTTGATTCCGCACTCCCCAAGGTCGCGGTCAAGGCGTTCCGGTTCGCGTTTGCAATAAATGGAGATTCAAACAACAAATCAGCCAAGGTATCCCATCCCACCTACAGACAATAATTCCGGCCTAAACTGGCATGTAGATGTTTCGTCGAGAGCTCGGAATTTGGAGGAGACTCAGTCACGTTAATGTCGTTCCGTTCCTGGGAATTGCATACGGGTTTGGAATGCGCGGCGCAATGTCGCTGGTGTCAGTGTGGATGCAAAACGGATCCCTCCAACATTTCTTAGAAAAGCATGACGACAAGCTAATTGTTGAGTCCCGATTGCAGTTTGTTCGTACCCTTGGTTTTGTCTATTCATCATCTAACATTATATGATAGCTGCTGGATATTGCGAATGGGCTACACTATTGTATGTTGCCGTTGCCCTTACCAATACCAGGGTTTCAGGGGGATGACACACTACAGTGCATTCTTTACCGATCATCCACGGTGATCTAAACTGCGTGCGTAAAGTAAACACTCGTGGAGTCCTCACTGTTTAATAGTGTTGCAGAATAATGTGCTTCTTGATGCAGATTACACTGCTTGCTTAGCCGATTTCGGATATGCTTCATTGGTGGGGAACATCCCCGAAGCATTGACTTATCTCCAAAGATCTACCGTGCACCCGGGAGCCTTACGCTGGAGCCCACCAGAGCAAATCGATACAAAGGAGACATTTAATCGGACTACAAAAAGCGATATATACTCGTTTGGTTGTGCTGCCCTCCAGGAAAGTTGTATTGGCGCGAGTGTTAGGTCCATACTGATATTCTCTCAGGTATTGTCTGGAAAACAGCCGTGGTCTGAAATCCGAGAGGACGTGGCTGTTGTTTTACAGTTGGCAAAAGGCTGCAAGCCTTGTAGACCGGAGTCTCGAACGTTGGATGACTTGCACTGGGCTTTCATTCAACAGTGTTGGTCACGAATCGAGGAGCGACCTACTGCGGAAGTGGTGATCTTTACCATTGACAACTTTCTGAAGAACTCTGTGAAAGGCCACGAGGAAGGCAGAGGTCATGGCCACCAACGTGACCGTAAGCGAGAACCCCCTGTTGAGGTTCGTGATCCGAAGCGCGTGAAGACCAAGCACATGCAAGGTGACCATTCAGGTAAACTTTCCTCGCTGCCCCATACATTACCGAGCCACTCGTATGTATTGTACACCCTTCTTTATACCACAGATCATCATCGCTCCCCTCTCCTCCCCGGACCACCCCAGAAGCATTCCGTGCCACCACCTCCACCCCCGCAGGGTGCTACATTTTGGCCCTCCGAGAAACTCGCGTCCTCCAGTGCTGCCCAGCAGTCTCCAGCTTCTGTTAACAATACCTCCATTGGGGGAGGGTTTCTGGATGACCTTGACCCGAATAACGTCCCAGAACTGAAGGAGGGTAATGATTGGTTTGCAGTTTTCAATCCAGAAGTAAAGCGGGTGCTTGATGTCACATTGATGCATACATTCGGGCACGACAGGTAAAGTGACATTCCATTTCAATGACGATACAGCACTGTAACTAACATCTGCACAACAGTGTCGTGTGCTGTGTACGATTCTCCGCAGATGGAAGATTCCTTGCAACGGGATGCTATGGTGCCGCACAGATCTACGATATCAAAACTGGTGCGAAGACATGGTGCGTGATAATATCTCCTGCCTGATCCTAGAGTAATCATAATGTTTGCATACTCTTCAGTGTCCTTCTTCACAAGACTGCTCAGAAAGGAAACCCATATATCCGCACTGTATGCTTCAGTCTTGATGGTAACTACCTGGCTACAGGTGCTGAAGATAACCAAATACGAGTAGGGACTCATTCCTTTCAGAAGGTCAATCTTTGAATCTACTATGTCACAGCTTTGGGACATTGCCAAGGGGCGCATACGCCATGTCCTTGATGGTCATCGAGCAGAGATATACTCACTTGACTTCTCACCAGATGGTCACCTTATGGTCTCAGGTTCAGGCGACGAAACAGCCCGGGTCTGGGATATGAATGATGGCTCATCACGAATCCTCAGGGCCATTGATTCCGGTTCATTGGATGGGGATTCATCGGTGGTTTCGGTTGCCTTCTCTCCCAACGGGGAAATGGTTGCTACAGGAACCACTGATGAGGTTATCCAAATTTGGGATGTTACCTCCTGCACGCTAATTGGGTGGCTGCAAGGGCACCAGGATAGCGTGTACAGCGTTGCATTCATCCCCGACAGCACGGGTTTGTTGAGCGGCAGCGTGGACAAGACACTGAAATATTGGGATCTGTCTGACCTGGCATATGGTGCCAAACGAGGGGAGGCTGTGAATGGTCCGGGTAAGCAAAAACGCAGGGAAGCTACCATGAACTTTATGGGTCATACAGTGCGTTAGGTGGTTGGTGATTAGCTGTGGACTGATCCTATGTTTTGCAGGACCATGTGATGTCCGTTGCCGTGTCACACGATGGGAAGTGGGTCGTTTCAGGATCCAAGGACGAAGGTATACGGTTCTGGGACTCGCAAAATGCAACTGCGCACTGTGTGCTCCAAGCACACAGTAAATCCGGTGGGTTGATAACATATATAGTCATCTCCGTGGGTCTAAGATGTTGTCCAGTGAGATCAGTAGACTGCAGCCCTGTAGGCAATACATTGGCCACTGGAAGTGGGGATGGGCGAGTGCGGATATGTGCGTTTCTCACTAGCTCACTATCAGACGTTCATCCACGTGCTTTTCAAAGGGAGTTACAAAACCATCTAGTGCTCGTTTTCGCTCGATCAATTGATACATTTATGTGTAACGCTTTCTTTTTGTTTTGTTGTGTAGTGCCCTCCGTTCTGTATTCTGTAGATTTTTTTATACTTATACGGTTGAACTTGAAGACACCAGTAGTTGTTCCTCACTAGCACCTCTCGTCTTTGACTTAAATCGGTGTGACGAGTTAATTCCACTTCGAGAATTACACGATGTCAACGGCCGTTTGCCTTGGTCCGATACGAACCGTGCGCGATGTTGTGTTTATAACAGTAAAAGAATGCGTAAAAGGCAAGAAAAAGGTGTGCCTACGAATAGAAAGGTAAAATACTACATAACACGCGTCGAGTCAGTCGAAGGAGGGTTCCTCGCTGTTGCCATTTCTCATCGTATCCTGTGCATCTATTCGCGCCGCTGCCTCTTCTGAGGACGTTCTGCATCCACCCCATCCATGTACGTGTGGCCAAGGAACTCGCCGGCAGAATGTGAAGGCGCTAAAATCTCTGTTGGGATAGGTGATATGCCGCGGGAGGTTCTTCTCGGGGAGAGGGAGTGCGAGAGCATGGCGATTCGATCTTCATGTTCGACAACACTAGGAACCAACGGTCAGCGGGATTGCACGATACAATGATAAGTTCGTACCTTGGGGGAGGATCCCATTCAATGGTGTCGACACTCCACCTTGAGCCCTCGGTGGCGGCTTGGCTGAGGGACGGCGTCGGCATGTCCATGCGAGAATCAGCACGCTTTGACCACGATGAGAGCAGGTCGCAAAGTGGCTGGGGCCGTGGGAGGCAACTCAAAAATTGTTGGATGGTAGGGATGATTACCTCCATGGTGGGACGATCCTCTGTCGACGAAGACCAGCAGTCTTGAATTAAATCCCAGTGCAAGTCATCCATCACCCGGGAGAGTGGTCTACCCGGCTGATGGCCCTTTGCCAACCGTAAAACAACGGCTACGTCTTCCCGGATTTCCGACCATGGTTGTTTGCCGGATAAAACCTGCAAGAATATCAGCGCTAATCTGACATTCGCGTCGAGCAAAGCTTTCCTGGAGGGCAACACAACCAAAGGAATATATATCGCTCTTCGTCGTCCAGTTGAATGTCTCTTCTGACTGAATTTGCTCTGGCGCGCTCCAACGCAATGCGCCCGGTCGCACTGTGGACCTTTGGAGATACGTTAATGCATCGGGGATGTTCCCCACTAAAGAAGCGTAGCCGAAATCGGCCAAGCGAGCGGCATAGTCTGCGTCAAGAAGTACGTTATTCTGTCGTACGTCGAGATGAGAACAACTTTGACGTCTCCACTGTGACGCACACAATTCAGGTCACCATGGAGGATCTGTAGAGAATGCACTGCGTCATGTTACTCTTCTCGACTTTGACTTTGGGATGATAACGACGACCCACGGTAGTGTAGTCCATTGGCAATGTCCAGCAGCTGCCATCGAAAGGTAAGGATGAGAGCACAGATAATATGGGGGGACGCACAAACTGGAGTCGGTGTACCACACCTAGATTGTCGTCATACTTTGACAAGAACTTGTGGAGGGATTCGTTTTGCATCCACAACGACACCAACGACATCGTACCGTCCATCCCAAACCCGTGTGCAATGCCTAGGAAAGGAACGATGTTGTCGTGCTCGAGTCTCCTCCAAATTCCAAGCTCCCGACGCAGCATCTGCAATATAGTTTAGACCGTACGTTAGTTGTAGCGTGGATAATTACCCTGATAGATCTATTGCCCGTATCTCCCTCGGTTGTGAAACTGAACCGCAACGACTTTACTGCAACCTGAAGAAACGATGAATGGAAAGTAACGTGAGACACGGAGCGTAGCCAAACCTCCGTTGGGACTGGACTGCCATGATAGCGACATTTGTAGACATCGCCAAAACTTCCTCCCGCGGAATATTGATTGTGAATTCTGATGATGTGGGGTGTAAGATCGGGTGGGGGTGGAAACTGGATGCTAAGGGAGGTTGATCTGAGCGGAGCAAAGATATCAGATGACTATACTACTGAGTTGTAGTGAAATGACATGCCTGCGAGAGGATGTTTCGGGCTGTGCTTCTGCCACCGGCAAGGAGATAGAGCGCGGAATATGGAGAGGTAATGACGGTGCAATGGGACGTAGTGCTCCAACTAGCTACGGAGAAATTGTTAGCTAAAGGATAGCGTACTATGCAAATTCTACTGACAGACGAAGAGGGATCAGAATCCCGTGGAAGTTCACTCTGGGACAACGGAGGACAATGATCACCGGCACCAGGAAACGCCTGAAGGATGCAAATACCTTGTAAGCTATAGACTTTAACCCAAGAACTCGTACTCGCCACAAGTACATCTTTCCATCCCACCCGGCGGATGCCACGGATTCGCCCGATGGAGAAAAACACACCGAAGTTACAGCGTCAGCGTGTTCTAGTTGTCGTCCAATGGAGCGACCGGAAGCTGTATCCCAGAACCGAACGGTGTGATCCAAGGATGCGCTCGCAAGGATCGACCTATCTGGTGAAAGGGTGATGGAGTATACACCGCCAGTGTGACCTGTCCAGGGTTGCCCGATCAGTGCTCCTGTATCTGCGTTCCAACAACGAATTGTTGCGTCGTCTGAACCAGAGATGAGCCTTTGCCCGTCATGCGACCATAGTAGACACCAGACAGAATCTTCGTGGCCTTTTAACGGACCAAGCATGAGTGCACCACTCTTGACATGGTATACACATACGTCGCCAGGAGTACCGCATGCGAGTTTGTCGCCATCAGGAGAAAATGACATGGACCATACTCTTCTGCCGACCTCGATGGGATGGTTGACTTGTTGCCCTGCCATGGTGTAAATGCCTACGACCCGATCCCCAACTGCAAAGAGCCTATCATCCGGCGAGATGGCAATACTGGGAATAAAGTCTGGGTAGGCCCATTCTTTGATGATTCCGTGCGATTCGACGTCCCAGACTTTGATCTTCCTGTCGTCATCGCCGCTGATGATCTTCGTGCCGTCCCGGGTCAAAGCAAGACTGCTTATTGCATGCTTGTGCTCCATAGATGTCCCTTCTTCTTTCCTCTTTTCCAAGTTCCAGACCCTCACGGTTCCATCATCCGAGCTAGAGACAACTCGTGTTCCGTCTGGAAGGTACACAAGCCTCCAGATAATACGGTCATTCACCGGGATTACTAGATATGGCCGGGGTCCATTATCGTCATATGGTTGGAGTATGACGCTCGACATGAGGTTTTCTGGATTTTGAGTCGACTGTTTGCATAGGTTCGTTAGGGAAAAGAGTTGTTGAAAATCTGAGGAACACCGCCAAAACACCCTAGCGACGCAATCAACTTCTTTTTAGCGCCCAATAACGAGACACTTTCTTCACCCCTCTCCCCTTGTTGCATCGGATGCGAGCAACATCACACCCTCCCCTTCCGAATCCACTGTCTCCAAACTCATCATTTTCATTCCAATAACTCGCCGACTCCCACTGATGTCCAGACTTGATGTTGGATGTCCGATGCCACCTGCAAAGTGCCACCTTTTCTCAACGAGAGGGTGATAGCAATAAAGGCAAGATAGCGTACGGAACGTGACCCGAACTGGAGGGGAGCGGGATGGAGCGGGATGGCTATGAACGGGACCAAGAAACGGTGCTTGAACCTGTCGATCAAACAATCCGATGAGGAATGTTACCAGCGTGGAGGGTGCGCGGAGGGGTGTGAGCGGTCACGGCATCTCAGCAACTTGTATCTGCGGAGAAGAGAATACCTGCATCACCTCGTCGACTTGTCAGGGCTCGATGACCCGTTTCGTGCATCACTGTTAGTGTAAGACTTGAAAAAGAGTGACAAGCCTGACTTGCATTTTGTGCCTCATATTAAGTAGGAAGATGGTGTCGTTCGACCGGGATGAAACGCTCGGCAATATTCTGCCGCCATAGGTGATGTCAAGAGGGTCCTTAAGGGGACTGGGTTCACTATTCAGCTGGCGCATACAGCCACAGACCATATCCATAAATATCGTAACCTCTCATTAGAAGATAGATATGGAATGAAACGCATAGCTACATCCGCCGCCTCTTTGGTGGACGTTCTATGAACGCCGCTGCCGTAGTCACCCTGAACCTTGGCTGCTTGCCCATCACGGAAACGTTGTTCTCCCAGGTCCTATCCGAACTCGAGGCAGCGGGCAATGAGACGACTTGAGCATTGTTGCTCGCCGATTCTGACAAATGTCAAGCAATGCAGTATATAGAACGATATATGCTCAAGATCTTACCCTCACCACATGGTACGAACCGAATGTGCTGTTCGTCGACAAAAAGTGCATCGTGGAGTCTGTCTGTATCCTCTGCGCTCAGCCCCGACACACCCTTGTCTCTATCGCGAACCACACCATGCGGCCAATTGATGATCATGTATTCCTTCTTTTGTAGGTCTGCATCAAGGGTGGACCATGGGAGTCGACCTTTGGATAGCTTGAAGCCAATATCGCCTGTAAACATAGCGGTCGACTGACCGGCGCATTTCGTGCAATAACTCAGAGACGACTCACGAAGCATTTCGACAAGTTTTTGTTTGATTCTATCAATCTTGCGAATCCGTTTTCGATCACCATTGGAAGAGGAATGGAAGACTGATGTTGAGGATTCGTTTCCGAAAGCGTGCCTGTAGCGGGTTGGCTAGATCAGACTAAACCCCAGGCACGTTCTCCGCTCGCAAGAGGGGTCGTGATGATTCATGGACGATAAGGAGACATACTGACATCGAGTTATGGTTATGTTCCGCATCCACCATGCTTCCCATTCCACTCCGTGTAAGCGAAGTATACTGTACACCGTAGGGTAATGTTGAAAGGACGAGGTCATGAGAGACACGAAGCCCCTTTGATGCCGCAAGATCAACCTGCAGTACAATTTAATGGTTACACGTGAACAAATGTATGAAAGTTCGTGCCAAGTTACGTAGCCGTATGTCGAATATGCGCTGACACTTGTCGAGCCCAAGAGAGAGGTCTGGGATCACGTATTGCAAGTCCATTTCATCAAAGGTGGCCGACGTGTCTGGGGAGTCGGTATTCGGGTCCTGGGCAAGGGAGTTGAGCAGCGGGTTGGGTACCAAGGCAATTGTGGTAAGGTGATTCGACGCTGGCGTAACTGCCTTCAGTTTGAAGAGAGTATAAGTAAGCCAGGCAAGCTATGACTCGCAGATACTTACATCGAGATCAGGAGGCAGTACTCGTCCATTGCCAGGAATGCGGATAGAGTATGAGGGAGGTGGATGGAGCACGGACAGTTGCGCAGGGTGAATGGCGTCGCGTGGCACATCGGGGTCAGTGAGACTTATCTGCGGGAAAGCGATGAGAATGAATGGCAAGTGATGGTATTCCTGATGAGCGTCCTTACCTGACTCTGAACCAATTCCAACCAAGGTACCCGCCATAAATATATCTTCTTATCATCTATTGATGCCACGAATTCACCAGAGGGAGAGAAAGAAATTGCGTATACAGCTCCATCGTGCTGTAGACGTTGTCCTATAGGATCTCCGGTAGTTGCATCCCAAAAGCGAGCTGTCTTATCCTCGGATGCGCTCGCCAGGATGGATCCATCTGGTGAAAGGGAGAGAGAGTTTATCCAACCTGTGTGACCTGTCCATGGATGTCCGATCTGTTCTCCCGTATCGGAGTTCTGACAGCGAATCGTTTCGTCCCGCGAGCAGGAGAAGAGTCTGTTGCCATCGCGCGACCACAGCACACAAGTGATGATATCGTCGTGGCCTTGTAGTGGACCCAGGATGAGTGCGCCAGTCCTGACGTCGTACACGCGGATGTCACGGTCAGTCCGAGTCACAGTGCCACACGCGAGTTTGTCGCCTTTTGGAGAGAATGACATACACCGAATAATTTCACCGACGTCAATGGACTGCAGCTGATCGACCCGTCCCCCTTCCCTGCTGTAAATCTTCACCATTCCCCAACTGCCAATCGCGACGAATCGATCATCTGGAGAGATGGTAATCCTGGGGAATCCGTATGGGCAAGCGTATTCCCGGACGAGTTTGTGCGATTCCACGTCCCATACGTTGATGCTTCCTTCCTCATCACTGCTGATGATCCTTGTGCCATCCCGGGTCATAGCAAGACTGAACATGCTTTCGCTCCCATGCTGCATTGATGTCCCCTCTTGCACGCCGTTTTCCAGGTTCCAGACCTTCATAGCTCCGTCCTCAGAGCCAGTGACAACTCGGCGTCCGTCAGGGAGGTACGCGAGCCCCAAGACACGGTCATGATTATGTTCCGGGATAACTAGAACTGGCCGAGGACCATCATTGAGAGATCCTTGTGGTACGGGGCTTGACATGATGTTGCAAGCTGAGTATCGAGTCGGTGAATCTGCACGGGTGCATAGACGAGAAAGACCCTGCTACTAGGCCTCCATAGGATGAGCCTCAAGGTGAAGATAAGGCAATGGTGTGACCCTGGCGCCCAATGCTTCTCTGTTATCGCGGTACAATCCAGCGCCGAGTGAGACGTCCGGAATTGCAGAATTATCCACAGACACGTCCGAGTCGCCTGCCTACGAGAAATTTATTTATTTGTCTATTCCTGAGTTGTGCGTCTCCCTCTCCTCTGTCATCGTATCCACATTACCTTGATTGTAATCGCTTGTCGGATTCCATGCCATCTGCTGTCCACCCCTGTTTTCATTTGTGTCAACGCGTGACGAGAAAGTGCTCTCCATAGGTGGTACCGCTGACAGACCCTGAGCCCGAACCCCATTGCGACTCTGTGGAGGTGAGCGGGATTGTGAATGATGCGAGGGGGCCCGAGGCTGCACACGAATCTATTGTTGCACCCAAAGTTGATTATGTCTTCAATTCGCTCAAAGGTCTCACCATGCAACAGGTTGGCGTCATTTCTGTTTGGGATCACAGGAAGGGGAGTAGAAAGTAGGCGAAAGCGCAATGATACTTGCCATAATGAGAGTGCCTGCATAATTCCGCTGGCGCAGTGACGGTATGTTGGACCTATTTCGTGTTCGTAGGATTAGGGCAATGTTGTTTGGCTGACCTCAATAATCTAGTGATGGTTTACGAGGACATGTTTAACATGAGCATGTTAGCTTGCTGGGAGTGGCTAACACGGCGCGTCACCCTTAAAGCAAGGGTAGATGATTGGAATCGCGAGATGAAGGACGTACAGGGGTGACCTGGTCGGTGACTTGTCGGGTATCGGTTGGTGGGCTTTTACTCAGTGGCTAACAGGACTTCGAGACACAGTTCGGGGTGTGCGAATAAACTCTGACCGAGAAGCCATTGTTGGGAAGGTAATAGTTCGACCACGGACTTGCCATGGGTCACAACGAGGTTAATTCTCGTGCTTCATCGATGTCCCTTCTTGCCCGCCGTATTCCAGATTCAAGACCTTCACAGTTCCGTCGTCATAGCCAATGACGGCTCAGTGTCCGTCAGGGAGGTACGCAAGGCTACAGGGATTGCTATCGTCAGGCGCAGGGATAACTAGAAGTGGCTGAAGACCATCGTCGACGGATCCTAGTGGTACGGGACTTGACATGATACAAGCTGCGTTTCGAGTCTGTGAATTTGCACGGGTGCGTTGACGAGAAAGACTGAGGGAGGAAGAACACCGAACACGTTTTGCGATTGCTTTTGTTGTCATGTGAATTGACCTCAGAGCTTGGTGCAGACCACAACCATAAATATCGTAACCTCTCATTAGAAGATAGATATTGGAATGGAATAGCTACGTCCGCCGCCTCTTTTGTGGGCGTTCTATGAACGCCGCTGCCGTAGTCACCCTGAATCTTGGCTGCTTGCCCATCATGGAAACGTTGTGCTCCCGGGCCCTGTCCGAACTCGAAACAGCAGGCAATGAGGCGACTTGAGCATTGTTGCTTGCCGATTCTGACGAATGTTTAAGCAACCCTGACCACATATACTCAGTATCTTGCCCTCACCGCATGGTACGAACTGAATGCGCCGCTCGTCGACAAAAAGTGCATCGTAGAGTCTGTCCGTATCCTCTGCGCTCAGCCCCGATACACCCTTGTCTCTATCACGAATCACGCCATGTGGCCAATTGATGATCATGTATCGCTTCTTCTGTAGGTCTCCATCAAGGGTGGACCATGGGAGTCGA
>JBBPJP010000676.1:0-16833 GCA_038088775.1 Boletus barrowsii | reverse complement strand
TGGCAAGCAAGCTCACTATGCTGTTGGAGGTACTCAACTCTCACTAGAAAATATATGCCCAATAATCAAGTAAATTACTTCTGTGTGGATTGCAGCTGACCTTGAGATTTGTGGGCTATGAAACTCACAAATATGCTTATGTAAGTCTTGCAGCATCAAGAGATCACAGACTAACTGCAATCCCTGATAGATAGATTTTAAACTACTATCACGCTGGACAATGCTGTTGCAATAGCGGGAATCCGGCGTTGCCGCACTGGATCCCTAGGAATCGGTCATAGGGTACTTACCTTGGGGTTGAGGGGTTTCTCAGAGATGATAGCGGTAGCAGATCAAGAGAGATATTTTATATTCAGACTCAGCAGAGTCTTATATACGCTTTGTAATGCTTACTTAATATAAGGTCACGTGAATGTAAGTACGCGTCCTTTCAACAAATGCTTCCCAGATTGGGGTTTCAGGCCACTCCATCTATGTACTATATACCTTGCCCATCACACCTACCTTTATAATACATTCATATTATGCTTGCATGTGACAGATGTATTGGATGCTGACAAAGATTGCAAAAACCTGGGAAAATTATACACCTGGCAAAGTGGCACCAGGACGACACAGATTGTGCTAGGCGCATACCTTTATAATCCATTATACATTCTATACTATTCATGTATCAAATAAGGGGTATATAACATTTTCGTGCTTTGTGTGATGCAATACCGTGCAGGAAAAAGACATTCAGATGCCCCAATAGTCAAAGACCTACGTGGATGAACAGTAGCCACATCTCATACGACGCTCTCCCGCTCTCCCAAAGACGCCCAATAGCCTTGTGCAGCGCCTGTGCTGCCTCCTGATAATCTGGCTGTTTACCATTCCGAAACAAGTATGTTTAATCGGGGATTTTTACAAGCTGTGCCCCACACAGCTCGTAAAAATCATAAAAGGATCACTCACAGAGAACCCCAGATCGTGCCGCTTGCTGGAAATGGAAGGCGCACTGGCAGATGCAGGGGACTCGCACTCACGCGGTGCGAGGACGAGCGACGGAGACGTGCAGACGGTGGGCCAGTGAAACAACCCTCAGACTCACACTTAAGTGAAGCTGGTGCTAGGTTGCTTGAACAATGGAAAAGACGACTAATGAGAAGTGAAGACTAGAGTTGCCTGAGGGGGAAACTCCAAGAGGACAAGACTGAGGTCCTCCTGGCTATGTATTGGGGGTTTATATAGTAAGTACATGTGCGCACAGACCAAGCTATGCTACACTACATATGGTAAGTATCCTTGGTACTGGGTGACATGAGTAATACATGAGGTGTGGCAGCACAGCAATACATACATGGTGTGCATGTATGTGGCAGTACTGGTATGCATAGCCAAACAGGCGTGATGCGCATGTTTGGGAAATGAAAGGGAATGGAAGAGAAGGTAAGCGGAAATGAATAGAAGCGTGAGCATGTGAAAGAGAATAGATAGGGGTGAAAAGAAAAGAAACGTTAAGTCCATTACCATTAAGTTTTAACGAGGCAATCGTAACAGCCAGCAGGTCGGGGAGCACGTCCATGGTGTGGGAGGGGGGTGGTTCACATTCCTGTTGCCATAGAACTACTAAATGAATAAATACTGTGCATACCGGCGGTCTACTGGTCCAGGCGGGCGGGCGAGTGGGGATCCACTTGAAAGTGCGCGGGAAGGCTTCGAAAACGGGAAGCGCGCGTCAGCGCGTGCAGCCGGAGGACGGTGTCGAGGTCTGAAGGCGTAACATGTTGAGCAAAGGGGGTGAAACCGCAAGGTGGTGTCGGACCCGTGTAAATTTTTACAGGCACAGCCAATTTTCCACACGTAAGAATTGTAAAAATTGTAAAAATTTCGGGGTGCCTCACTTATCTCACTTATCTCCCGCAAACCGGGCACTTTACATGCACTTTACAGCTTTCTGGAGCACTTTACTACCCATTGTACCACTGTAAATACAGATTAAAATACAGATTTGATATACAGTACATTCCCCTGTGATGCCCTTCCCCTCCCGAGGCCGAACGAGCATTTCTCGGGCGACGAGCGCCGCCGCGCGCTGCCCGACGCCCGGTCTGACCCAACCCGCGCGCGCGCGCGGGAAGCGAAAATCACGTGCACGGAGGGGAACCCCAGGTCACGTGACGGCTACACGTGACCGCCTGCCATATCGGGGGTGCACAGCTTGTAAAAATCTCGAGATAAGTGCTTGTACATATCTATCTTGAAATTGTCCGTATAGTAAGTAGGCCGGCCCTCACGCTTATGTAACAAACTCTGACTCGTAGGGGTGGCAGGGACACTGAAAGTAAGTCGCTGTCCGTCCTGCGTACATCGCTGATTAACTCCTTGAAGATGATTCCTGGGTTTCGAGTCTTGGGCGGTTTTACCAACCATTTAACGAGTACCCATGTGTCGTTTGCAGTTTTGCGGCCCGATTTCCAATTACTTCGTGTTTCGGCTGAAGTCGTTGATCCTCGTATGGTGTATCCGTCGGGCCACAACCTTCCCGTTTTCGTCCCTTCTGTCCGCATGCTGGTCGAACAGTTTCAATTCCTTACTAATCGTGATCTTCGCCAGCTCATCCTTGCGCATGGGTTGGATTGCTCCTCACGGTTTCGTCGTTTGGAACTTCAGAATGTTCTGCGGCTGCATACCGTGTGTGCTTGTGATCTGCTTGGGCGTACTTCGCGCACCTGACAAGATGTGATGCTAGTCCATCTGGCCCCTCCGGAAGATTACGCAATTTTTCGCGACCGCCAACGTCGGCGTCTTGCAGATGCTCAGCGGAACTTTCGGGAAATTAACTCACGGGATGCACAGCGACGAACCAGTGAAAGTGAACGTACGCGTGGTCGGCGTGAAGTTGATACGAGACAAGGTACTGAGTCGTCTTCCCTGCAACTTGTTCCGACCAAGAAAAACTTGGTATTATAAAAGAATGGCAACGTCTTATTGAGGCGGCATGTGCTGTTTGTGGTTGGGCGGAACCGTTCATTTTGCTACTTGTGGGGCCAGGTTTGCCCGGAGGGCCGTGGTATTTTTACCAGGATGTACGCAGCAGCACACTCGATCTCCTTGATACTTCCCAAACACAGTAGTACTTTCATGGATACTATGCGAATTTATCAAAAGTTACGATTATCGTAAACAAGGTTACTGCCGAGCCTTGGCGCTTCATCTAGTACTATACATATTCGCTGTTGTCACTGGATCGAACCTCCTTGATGGTTTCGTTTTCAAGAAGCCTGGATATCGACATGCACCAAACACAAATTTGCGCAAGATCTCCTTTCAAGTTGTGGTCTCGGATGGATGCTGTCTTCCATCCCTCACTTGAAGCTCCACCTACTCAGGCTGGCATAGCGAGGTTGATTCGTCCAGTTCACTTCTGACCGATTTCGACGAACACATGCAACGTTCTCTTCCTCAACTATAGTACGTCATACACAAGAACTGATCTCACACGACTTCAACAGTGATATCTGGATCCCGACACTCCTGATTCCGACCCAGGTCGTTACTGTCGGAGGAGGCTTATTAGCTTTGTCTGCTCAGTGACTCCGATATTAAAGAACAAGGCCACATACAGCTCTTGCTACACGAGCTCAAAGTGCCACAACTGGTCGCTGGATTTGGCGCCGGTATAGTTCCCGAACCGAGGATCCACAGTAGTACGGGAGTAGATGACGGTGTCGGATGCGAGACTGTAGATACGGAACGAATCCGGGTCGTTGTCATCTTGGATGAACTGGAACCAGCTACGCGCGTATCAGTTAATCGCACTATCAACAGTTTGGCGGTGCACCACCCACTTGTCATTGTAGGTTCCATCGCCAGTAACGTTGCCGACATAGGGCTCCGCGGTGTCGCGGGAGAATAGGACCCTGCCGTTCGGAACGCTCTTGATCGCGTAAAGATTCTTGCGCGGGCCAGTGCCATAGATCAATGTGAAGACCTGGTCCCTGGCCGCGGGACCGTCGTAGTGCCAGACCAAGGGGGGGCTCTGGATGCGCGAGTATATGACATACCCGGTGTCACGGGCCCTCAATCTGAATTGCACCCCTGCCGCTGGAATATTGGGAAAGTTAACCATGGTAGTGATTCAAAGATGAGTATGTGGGGTTGACTCTTGGTTGAAATCGGATGGGGAGGGATGGGGAGCTTATATACGTTCAGTTGGCGAGATAGAATGCGGCCAAGGTACTTGCCGGCCCTGCGGTGGTACGATGGACAAGTTTACCCCGTTGGATGGTTACATCTGTGACGTATTCAAGTTGTGTCTATTGTTCTTAGTAAGTCGCAGTTCTACCCACAAATTAAGTATTGACAGAGAAGCTTGACTTACGTCCCGGCCAACGGGCATACCCGATTCAACGAACTGCCAAGGTGGAGCTCGGATGCCATCTCGCTTGAGCCGTTGTCGTCGTTGTCGATACTTGTTTCGATGAACCCTTGACTTGGAATCCTCGTTGAAATTGGAGCAGGACAAACAGCGAGTTGGAGATTCGGACTGCAAGCTATGCCGAGTTCGACATGAATGCCGCTAACTGGCTTAAACATAACTGCGTTGCTTCCAAGTAGAACAAGTCCTTCGAGGTCATTTCTGCCGACCGGGTGGCATCCCTGGTTCCCTGGCGACAATCGGGGTTACTCGCCTGATTCTTGCGCAGGGGGCTTCGTGCCTGTGCTCACTTGCTGAATGCACAAGTGTACATCTTGACTGTTCTGATACGGTGGAATCAACAATTTAAGCGATAGCGCACAGGTCTTTACTGTGGTCAATACTTACATGATGCCGCACGCGTGGTTGAGGACCATCACGGTTGGAAACGCCTCCATTTGTCTCGGGTACTTGGCAGCAGGGTTTTTCTGGAGACCATCATGATACTATCTTCTCACTTTCTATACATCGTCCTCGGACACCCAATCTTGGAGGAACCAAGAACCAAGGAACGACATGTAACTCGAGCCATATCGGTCGTTCGGTTGATGTTCGGGTCCCTCCCAGTGGGTCCTTCATATTGCAGTGTGCCATCCAAATTGATAATACATGGAAAGAGAACGGCCGTCGGGCCTGGCCGCTCATTTCGCAAACAGAACTTTGGAATTCTGATTTTTCTCGGACCGTGGATGAACGTGGGCCTTAAGGTGGCCCAAGTGGTGCCCTGTGTATCGCTTGTGCAAAAACGGGGCTAGTAGTGCGATCATCCTCGCGAACAGCAGGTCAGGAGTGTGAATGCAACGCAAGCGAGTTTCATCCGGCTCGCTAGAATGAAGGGCATAGCGATGATTCCTTCCATCTCGGGCCCTCGGCGTCCGCGATCGGCAGCGGGTGATGTGATGTTGCCGGTCAATACACCTTGGATATGGAGTATCTGGACTCCTTGTAGTACTCGTTGGCGCGCTGCAACGTCCCGGATCGTTGTACCATTCTCGCAAGCATAAACGAGTTGGGTCGAATCGGGCGAGAAATCGACTCCGTCGCTGACGTTGCCGTTAGCACCCCCCCAGGAAACTCTTCTGTCTCCATTTGCTTTCCCCCGACACAGCGAGACGCCGGACTACCGTTGTGCACGATAAACACGGCCAGAACATGTTCGATGAGGCGAAAGAGATGAAGTCTGAAATGCGATGCAACCAAGTTTCGTCTGGCTCGCTGCAAACTTCAGGGCGGAGAAAGATTGATGATATGGTCGTATCGACTCAAGGCCAAACGGAGCCTCGGGCGTGTTCGGAATCCGCCTGACCAGTGGATTAAGTCACTTTATAATAGTTCGGAGAGTACGACGTGAATAGATGACAGTGCAAGTTCTGATCATGTACATGACGAGGTACAAGACCGTACAGGAAAAAGATAGTCAAAGACCTACGTGGATGAACGGTAGCCACGTCTCATACGACGCACTTCCGCTCTCCCGAAGACGCCCAATAGCCTCGTGCAGCGCCCGTGCCGCCTCCCGATAATCCGGCCGTGTACCATTCCGAAACAAGTGCTTGTACACATCTCTTGCCACCCCCGGTGCAAGCTTATCGCTGATCGACCACATCGTACCAATCACGCCACCGTAACCCGCAAACAACATTCCCGCTGCGATATGGATCGCCTCATCCGAGAGAACTTGGTCCCCCATCGCCGTCTGACATGCAGAGAGAAAGGCAAGGCCGCCACGGGAACGTGACAAGGCGATGATGTCCGATATTTTCAAGCGGCGTTTGTGGGCGAGACAAAGTCCACTCTCGGTTGGACTTGACGCATCTTGGATTCCATGGCATGCGAAATGGACCCAGTCTGCCTCCGCCATGAGCCCAAGTACTTCCTCAACGGTGCCGACAGAAGATTCCATGAGGGTGGTGTGCGTTGAAGGGGCATTCTCAACTACCACTCTAATGTGCTCCAACTCGGGGGCTACACCTTGAAGGTGGGGTAGGCCATCGGAGGGTGGCTGACGAACAACAAGGAGACGGAAATCGTCACTAGGTGCCACGCGGGGATTGCGTGACGGCGCAAGAATGCCGAGTGTAGGGACATATGACGAGATGACGAAATCGGATACTTTGTGCCCAGGTAGGGAATGTTGAGTGTCATAGAAACCAGCTGCATGGATAGGAAGAAACACAAAAGGGCCAGTTGGACACCAAAAAATCCGTGATGGGTCCCCAAGAATCTAACAAAAGAGAGATGAATGGATGAGCTAGGGATTCAAGCGATATAACAAGACGCACTGAGAAAGCCGAGGCAACCAGGACCTGTTTGATGATTCCGTTCCATAAGGTGGATAGGAGGGATTCCCAACTGATACCACGCCTTGTTGCCGGATTCCCCTCCCTTTCGTCAAAGTGTATGGCGCGAGCATGACCAAGCAATTTCCCCAGCACGTTCTGGAGAACCGTAGACCGCTGGAAATTGAAACTGGGAAGCGGGACATGAATTACATGGTCGACGTCGGCAAGAATGACCAGTGCATCGCAGCGGCCTGCTGCGGCGTTGAGAATGACCACTGGTCCGGCGTGCGCTGATGAACGGAGCTGAGAGAAGTTTTTTTGGAGGAGGAATCGCTCAAAACCGGGAAAGCCTCGAATCTCCTGGAGTAATTTGTCCCGCTCGATCGCCAATATACGGTGTCTATCAGCCTCTTGCTGCAAGGACTCCGTCCCACAATGCGTTACACCGTGGCTCTGCTCCGAGGTTGTGGACAGGGTCTTTTCGTGGCTGGCACCAGCACGCTCCAATGCGGCGGAGAGTTCCCGAAGTCTACGTGCGTGATCTGGATGAGCAGACGATAGCTCTTCATAAGAGCTGCGAAGCCGGTATAGCTCCCCCCAAACAATCGAGCGTCCTTGCTCGAGCCATTCCACAGCGATTTCAGGGAGTCCAGAGTCCAAGGCTGCTGCTGCGGCTTCTCGCACAACATTGGCACCTTGGGTGAGTTCATCATAACGACGTGTAAGAGAGAAGCCAATCCATGCCAGTTGAGGAAAGAGGTTAATGGAAACAGAATATGCATGGAGGAGAGAGCGATGGCGTATGGACCGAGCACATGATATCCATTTCTGCGATGCACGGAATCGAACACTAATGGGGCCAATGGGGATGGAAGCGGCATGCGAATAGAGGGAAATTGCGTCCTGGAGGTCACGCGGCTCCCCGAGGCGGTTAAAACGTGTGAAGAAGGAATTGCCAAGGTTGATAAGACGACTGGGCTTGTCAGGGTGACCACGAGGGGTAAGCTCAATAGCATTCCCGTAGCTCGAAATTGCGCCCTCGAGGTCGCTCAGCTCCCCAAGGCGATCAAAACGAACTGTGAAGCAGTTACCGAGGCTGTTCAAAAAGACAGACTGGTCGGGGTGATCGCGAGGGGCGAGATCAACAGCGTTCCTGAGTGCCGAGTTTGCATTCTCGAGGTCGCTCAGCTCCCCAAGGTGTAAGAAACGAGTGACCAAGGAATTGCCGAGGCTGTTGAGATGACCAGGCTTGTCTGGGTGACCACGAGGGGTGAGGTCAATAGCTTCCCCAAGGGTCGAAATTGCATCCTCGAGACTGCTAGGGTCCTTCAGCCGCAAGAAACGAGTGAAGAAGCAACTGCCGAGGCTGTGCAGAATGCAGGGCTTGTGAGGATGACCATGAGGGATGAGGTTAATACCATCCTTGAGGGTCATGATTGCATCATTGAGATCACGTAGCTCCCCGAGGCGGTTGAATCGAATGAGAAGGGAGTTGCCTAGGCTGCTAAGACGACCAGGCCTCTGAGGGTCGCCAGGAGGAGTAAGGTCAATAGCATCCCTGTAGCTCGAAATTGCGGCCTCGAGATCACTTAGCTCCCCGAGGCGTTCGAAACGAGTTCTGAAGCAGTTACCGAGGTTGTTCAGAAAACGGGGTTTATCAGGGTGATCATGAGGGCTGAGGCTAATAGCATCGCTGAGAAACGAAATTGCTTCCTTGAGATCACTCAGCTCCCCGAGGCGCCTGAAACGAGATGTGAAGGCAGAGCCAAGGCTGTTCAGAATGGCTGGCTTGTCAGGGTGAGAAGGAGAGGAGATGTTAGCAGCATCTCTAAAGATCGAAATTGCGTCCGCGAGATCACTGAACTCTCCGAGGTGCTCGAAACGGATGGCGAAAGAGTTACCAAGGTTCACAAGACGACCAGGCTGGTCAGGGTGATCATCAGAAGTGAGGTCAACAGCATCCTTGAGGGTCAAAATTGCGTCCTCGAGATTGCTCGCCTTGCCAAGATGTAAGAAACGGGTGACGAGGGAGTTCCCGAGGTTGTTCAGAATGGCAGGCTTGTGAGGATAACCATGAGGAGTGAGTTCAACAGCATCCCTGAAGGTCGAAATTGCTTCCTCAAGGTCACTGAGCCCCCCGAGGCGCTCGAAGCGAGCTCTGAGGCCGTTGCCGAGGCCGCTCAGAATGACAGGTTTAAGAAGATGACCAGGAGGAGTGAGTTTAGCAGCATCTCGAAGGGTTGTCCTCGAGATCACTCAGCTCCCTGAGGCGCTCAAAACGAACGGAAAAGCTGTCGCCGAGGTTGTGTAGCATCCCTGGCTTGTCAGGGTGACCATCAGGGGTGAGATCAACTGCAAGCCTGAGCGTTGAAACTACGTCCTCGAGATTGCTCAACTCCCCGCATCGCTCGAAAGGCGCGATGAGAGAGTTGCCAAGGGTGTACAGAATGGCGGGTTTGTTAGGGTGACCATCGGGGGTGAGGTCAACAGCATCCTTATAGCTCGAGACTGCGCCATCGAGATCACCAAGCTCTTCAAAGCGGTCGAAGCGAACTCTAAAGGAGTTTCCGAGATTCTTCAGTATAGCTGGCTTCTCAGGGTGACCCTGAGGAGTGAGGGCAATACCATCCTTAAAAGTCGCGATTGTGGCCTCAAGGTCATTGAGTTCCCCCAGACGCTCGAAACGGGCTCTGAAGCAGTTGCCGAGGCTATTCAGAATGACGGACTTCTGAGGGTGACCGGGAGGCGTCCGGCCAAAAGCATCCCTGAGGATCGAATGTGCCTCCTCAACATCACTGCGCTCCCCAAGGCGCTCGAAACGAGCTCTGAGGCAATTGCCAAGGTTGTTCGGCATAGCGGGCTTGCGAGGGTGACCATGAGGAGTGTGACCAACGGCATCCCTGAGGATCGACATTGAGTCCTCGAGATCCCTCAGCTCCCCGAGGCGCTCGAAACGAGCGAAGAAGCAGTTACCGAGGCTGTTCAAAATGACGGGCTTGTGAGGGTAACCGTGAGGGGTGAGCTTAACTGCATCCCCGAGGGTCGAAATTGCGTCCTGGAGGTCACTGAGCTCCCCGATGCGCTCGAAACGGGCCTTGAAGCAGTTGCCAAGGTTGTTCAGGATGCTAGGCTCGGAAGGAGCAAGTTCAACGGCATCCCTAAGGGTCGAAATTGCACCCTCGAGATCACTTAGCTTCCCGAGGTGCTGGAAACGAGTGGAATGGCAGTCGCCAAGATTGTTCAGCATGCCAGGCTTGTCAGGGTGACCACGAGGGGCGAGGTGAGCGGCATCCTGGAACCTCGAGATTGCGTCCTCAAGGTCGCGCGACTCTCCGAGGCGATCGAACCGATATGATAACGCCACACCGAGATTTCCTAGTCCTTTTCGGCACCGTCCCCCCCCCCCCGAAACAAACACCAGCGATCTCCCTACGACCATGATTGCTTGTCCCAAGTCGGCTAGATCACCGAACTGTTCGAAGCGACCCAACAACTCCCGACTCAAACACCATGGGTCCTCATCCATCGAACGTGAAGTCGAATGCAATTCCACAGGTGATTGGCCATCTGCATCAACACGGCCGACTCTACGTCCGGAACGCAGCTGGAGCAGGAAAGTCGCAACTTGGTATTCACGGCTCTCGGTAGAACTGAGCTCGATTGCCTCATGCAGCAATGCCTCCGCCTGTGATCCCTCGACCTCGTCCCTCCGCGCGAAGTGTACCATTGCCAGCCGAATCAACGTGGAAGGACGGTCAACGTGGCCGACAGGACGGGCAGCAAGCGCACTACGATACAAGTTAATCGGGTCCTGAAAGGAAGCACTTGTGTCCTCGATTTGACAGAGAATGAACTTTGCCATCGCCAGGTTTGACTGAGCCGCCGCACGATGAGGTTCCAGCGAACAACTATTGAGCGCTCGCTCAAACTCTGCAATACAACGCTCCAGATCCTGTCTTCCACCGTGCTTTCGGTAACGCGAGAGAGAAGAGTGGCCACGGTTTGTTGCGATCTCCAGTTGGCCACTGGATTCCGTGGTCGACTACGGACATAGACTGATGAACAATGTCGCGTTGACAGAAGTCGCCCACTTACGCAATGAGGACTAGTGATGATCCTGTCTAATGAATCACTTCTCTTGCACTTTCGCTGTTCGATAGTCACTAACATGGACGAACAAGGGGATACGACGTCCCCGTCCATTGGGGAGAAGGTGAACTCTTCCATGGAGTGAGTACCCAGATTATTGTGCGAAACTCGGTCCCACTCACGAACGTCATTTGCACCGCGGTTCAATAGCTGTTCTACGGTAACTTGTAACTCTCGCAGCTGCTCCCCAGTACCCAACATGGGCTGAAATTCGAAGGACGCATGGACCTCAAGACAAACGGTAGTTGATGGATCTGAAGGTCTGCGACTCCGTAAGCACTGACCTAGTTGGTGGAGGAGAAACTCACAATGGGATCGGTCGACTCCATTCAATGGCATCATCCCTCACTGACGAACGCTTGTTTTCGGTTCTCCATTCAAGGCCACTGTGGCGCACCACGGTGTAAAACCCAGCAGGGACTCGTCTCAGGCCAAGAGCAACATCCATTGCCCGGATACCTACCTTGCCGTCAGTAAAAGCTGTCAAGAGAAATGAATTTCTTACTGGTAATCACAATTTCTTCGTGCTCGTCTGCGTGGGGTGCGGAGTTTGAGGAAGAAAGCAAATGCTGTGAAGGGTGGTTCCCGAGTACAAGGGTTTCCTCGTTTCCCTGCTCCTGTCCCGCACAATGTCCGGGGCAGGCTTCAGAAACGCCGGGTGGTTTTACGCTGTCGTGCGGGATAGATTCAGTTGTTTCTTTCCCTTGCGCCTGCCCCAGACATTCGGGAGAGGGGTCAGAAACGGCAGTCACTTGTGCATCCTGCCGGTTGAACGTCACGAATAAAGACTAGAAAGAAAGTAGGATCGAAACGTACAGTCGGAGTACAAGATATCATCGATTCTGATGGTGGTCGTTGTCTTCTGATACTCAAACAGCACCCCATCGTCATTGAGAGGTGGAGAGTGGGAGGTTGTAGTACAACGTTTCAACGAGTCCGTCTTCGCTTCCACAGCAAATAGACCCTTCTCCACGTGTATTTGCGGAGCAGTGCATAGAAGCACCTTTGAGTTGGGTACTACGATCCATGAGAACGGTTTATGTGACTACCATCTCCGAAGTGAACGCAGACGAACAGAGTCAAGGGGAGAGCAAGGCTACGGTCGCGGAGTAGACTGAGGGCCGAGAAATTACTAGAATGGATGCGTGGCAACCGGTGGTGTCCGAGTCGCCGAGACGGAGGCTGTTTTTATGTACTTCATCACAATGCTCACGCTGCCTCACCCCGAGTTTTGTTTTTATTCGTCGTTACGTGACTCGGAACTGCAGAGAGAATAATATTCGGCTGGGTATCTTATCTTATCTAGCATAGTCTTCTTACCAGCTTTCAGCAAATTTCCACAGCCTGAGGAAGAATGGATTTTGCGAACAACCTCGCGAAAGCCCACCGAGTTCAGAGCCTTCGGGTTGGATTATTTGTTGGACCCGTGGCGATAAGTTTAACGTGCGTGCTTCAGAGAGTGCAGAAGGGCCTCGCGAATGTTTCTGACGATTCAAGTACTATGTGTCGTATTCCGAGTCGCTGCTGTGACTGGCAAGGCTTGAAAGTTCATTGGTGTTTTCGTCTTCGAGAAGCCTGGATGATATCGACGTGCCCCAAACACAAATTTGCGCAAGATCTCTTTCTTTCAAGTTGTGTTCTAGGATGGATGCTGTCTCCCATCCTTTAAAGCTCGAATTCGAATTCAACTACTGGCATAGTGAGGCTGATTTGTCCAGTTCACTTCTGACTGATTTCGACGGACACATGCAACGTTCTCTTCCTCAACTATAGTACACATACATCAAGAACTGATCTCACGCGACCTCAATAATCCCGACACTCTTGATTCCAACTCAGGCTGGTCGTTACTGTCAGAAGCGGCTAGCTTTGTCCGGTCAGTGACTCCGACATTAAAGAACAAGGACACATACTGCTGCTACACGAGCTCAAAGTGCCACAACTGGTCGTTGTATTTGGCGCCGGTATAGTTCCCGAACTGAGGATTCGCAGTAGTACGGGAGTAGATAACGGTGTCGGATGCGAGACAGTAAATACGGAACGAATCCGGGTCGTCGTCATCTTGGATAAACTGGAACCAACTACGCGCGCATCGGTTAATCGCACTGTCTATAGTTTGGCGGAGCACCACCTACTTGTCATTGTAAGTCCCATCGCCAGCAATGTTGCCGACATGGGGCTCCGCGGTGGTGCGGGAGAAGAGGACCCTGCCGTTGGGAACGCTCTTGATCGCGTAAAGGTTCTTGCGCGGGCCAGTGCCATAGATCAATGTGAAGAGCTGGTCGTCGTACGGCGGACCGTCGTAGTGCCAGACCAAGGGGGGGTTCTGGGTGCGCGAGTATATGACATAGTTGTCACGGGCCCTCAATCTGAATTGCACCCCCTCCGCTGGAATATTGGGAAAGTTAACCATGGCAGTGATTCAAAGATGAGTATGTGGGGTTGACTCTTGGTTGGGATCGGAAGGGGATGGGGTGCTTATATATGCTCAGGTGGGGAGATGGAGCGCGGCCAAGCTTGTCCATCGTACCACCGCTGAGTCGGCAAGTACTTTGCCCCGTTGGATGGTTACTATCTGGGGGTGTATTGTGTCTATTATTTTCTATGATCGGGGGATGGTAAGTCGAGGCAGTGTCTACCCACAAATTAAGTATTGACAGAGAAGCAAACGCATAGAGCAGACGTGGAGGAGGACTTGACTTACGACCAGGTCAACAAGCTTACCCAATTCGATGAACCGTCAAGATGGAGATCCGGATGCCATCTCGCCACGGTGGCCATGTCGACGACGACGACGACGACGATGACGACGGATTTGTGGTGTTGGGGACACCGTCACAGCTGCGTCGTCGCCGTCGTTTCCATGCCATGTCATGGTGGTCAGGTCGTTGTCCATGTGGTGCCAACTGGTGGGGACACCGCTGCGGCCATATCGTCGTTGTTGATGGTGGTGAGATGGCATCCGAGTCTCCATCTTTGCAGTTCGTCGAATCGGGTAAGCTCGTTGGCCCTCCAGGGATCCGGGGATGCCCAATGGGCGGAAATAACCTCAAAAGACTTGTTCTACTTGGAAGTAACGCGGTTATGTTCAGGCCAGTTAGGGGCATTCGTGTCGAACTCGGCATAGCTTGGACCGAAAATTCCGACTCAAGGGTTCATCGAAAATCCGAACTAGAGTGCTGCAGCGATGACAACGGCTCGAGCGAGATGGCATCTGACTCTCCATCTCGACAATTCGTCGAATCGGGTAAGCTCGTTGGCCTGGATGTAAATTCTAATTCTCTTGCGCTTGCGTCGGTCGAGCGAGAACATCCGGGAAATGAACTTTCGGTGAGTGTGATGGACTGGGGTGCAGGGAGGCACGAGCGCGATGTCTTCGGCGGCGCGCCTTGTCTTCGCGCCACGGTACCACCTCGTCGCTCGTCCTCCCCGCACCGTTCGTCCTCGCCTGTTTCAGCACGCCCGCCCGCCACACCCTGCCTCCATTCCCATTCCGGTGCCTCGCAGCTCACGCCCTACCCGGCAGGTCGGACTCCCGTCCCGGGCCGAAGAGCGCTCCACGCTCTTGCCCATCCACTCCCTCTCTCGTCCACCCCCTCCCTCTCGCGTGCAGAGCGACCAAAGACTGGTAATCGGGGAGTCCAACCATAGTTATCTTTTAAGGTAGGCACTTTCCACGGTTTTCGCTCGCTCGCGAGTTTTTTTTATCTCTACCCAATTTTCCGCGGACCCCTACAAGTAATCTGATTCTCGCTACGGGCCAAGCAAGATTTCTGACGTGGAATACGATACCCCACCACTTCCTGAACACGAACCGCTCACACGCTTTCACTTGGTTATCCAGTGCCCTCGTCGTATTATTCGGAACTGGGCTATTTCCGTAAGACCGTCTTCGGGCCTTACCTAACCATCACATATCACTGACCTACAGTATGTCCTCCAAGGTCAGCTTGGGTCGTGACACACTTCGGACGAGGTTTCCTTCCCTTCTATCCGCCACTGCAAGCAGGAACGAATCGATTATGATCTTTTAATGGTGGGTGGCCTTATCACCCTACTCGCACATCTCCTACCCCCCCCTACTATCTCATCTTGCTTATCTGTCCTATCGTCGTATCACCCGGAACAGGAGGCTGTGACCAACTCAACGCTGCTCTTCCTTCCAACCTTCCAACCCTCACTTTCGACATACTTCCCCCTGCAGGCGATGTCCACGACTCCCTCCATTGGTCCGCCATGGTCATGCTCGATCAGCCCATGGATCATCCATCTTACGAGAAACATATTTACCCCCCGACAAATGCGCACGTCTCTATTACAGGCGATCCGTTGCGCGTCTTCACCGTCCTCGAGAATGCACAACTCTGTACAGCGGTGGTTGCGAAGCCAAAGGTCAGCCACACAGCGTCAGCTGACATTCAAAGTCTGCCTTGGCCTTCTATCATTGATTTATCCCAGTACGTCAAGCTCACGGAAGACTTTTCCGGGGTGGGGCTATCTGCGGATTATGTGGATGTTATGTGGAGGGCCGAGAGAAGCCTAGCGGCAAACATGGGACCGCTCAAGCCCTTGTTCGAGAAGGCCAATGGCGGTGCTACCAGTGAACTTTTCTCTCTTCTTCAGAATCGGCCTTCCACCGCGAGAGGGCCTAGCGGCTTACCACCGAATAGCATCGGAGACGAGAGTCTGTTTGACCAAGAAGTCACCGTGCTCATTTGCAGATCCAAGTCAAACAATTTGTTTCATTATGGGATTGTGGTGACACCCAACGAGGATGGCACTTGGCACAAAGTATGCACAACTTCATTCTCTGCAGGTTGTGTTAGGGATCGTATCAAGAGCACTGTCGTTATTGGCAAATGATCATGTGACGTATACAACTGTCCAACACCGTCTGCTTTGCATTTTTCAATTGTTCACGATGAAGCTCAGCCCGAAACACACGAAGATGATGGAGAAGTTCAAGGGAGGACTCTGCACCTAAATAGCCGTGTAGTATGGGCCGGTGCACACGCTCCCACGTTTTCGGCGTTCCCTCCACCAAGGGACCACGTTGGCTCAAAAGGACCATAACTACACTTGTGAGGACCATCCAGCTCACATGTCCATATGTCCATATTACCAACGAGTCCGCAGACGCTTTTCCCGCATAGCGCTGGGTGGGTAAGATAGTGGCATTCGACATAACAACTTGAAGCCTGGTCGCGAAGATTCCGAGCGACTTGAATCTCCCGTCTCAAAACAAAGTACAGTCAAATTCGTATGTGCAGTCCTTCAACCTTTTTTCTCTATTTGCGTGTCTTCTCCTGTGTGAGTCAAATTTCGGAATGATTTGATCCCCAGACAATCAACTACTATTACACCACCATCGTCCACTGTACAGTTATTCTAGTCATGAGCGGCGCGCGCACCACTCTCTGCAGCAGCCTTGCCGCCCGTCTCACGAAGCTCGCCCTTCTCGTGTAACTCGGGGTTATGCGTGTACTTTCCAATCACCTGGCGAGATGTTAGACAGACCAGACGACTGCTGACCGCGAAATTTACCTTTTGCGTCTTGCCCACGATCTTGTCTCCCATGTTGGCGTGTCCCTCGGGCAAGTTTGGCTGACCGCCGATCGCGACGCCACCTGGAACCCGTCAGCATCACTTGGCTTGGTCGAGAAGTCCTGACCTTCTGGAACGGGGGTGACGCCCAGGGGGCGTTCAGAGTTGAACGCGTTCCTTCCCTGCATCCCTGGAACGCCTTGGTCTTGGGCACGCTGAGGAGCAAAGTCGTTGACACGGGACGCGGTGGCCATTCCGGGTGCTGGGGGTGGTTGAGACGGGTCGTGGGGTTGGGTGTTGGGGAGTGGAAGAGACATGGTGATGGTGATGAGCGAGTCAGACTGGTCCTCGCCTGTATTTATATGCAGCCATTTGGGAGTGATGTCATCGTGTCAC
>JBBPJP010000675.1:0-16846 GCA_038088775.1 Boletus barrowsii | reverse complement strand
GATCGAAACGAGCGTAAGGAACGTACCATGCGCCACCCGCCAGTCCTGCCTTTCCTTGCGCTCGCGGAAGTTGGGGGAAGGGCGAAGAGACTGAATGGAACGAAGGGTCAGTGAGAAAAGCGAGCGAAACGATTGAAACGAGCGTAAGAAACGCACCATGCCAGTCCCGCCTTTCCTTCCGCTCGCGGAAGTCGAGGGAAGAGCAGAAAGAAACGGATAGATCGAACAGATCGGCACGATCGGAGCAATCGATGCCCGCGCGGTGGCAACCGAAGAGAGCGAGCGCTCTCGTGCGCCCCCCTTCGCTCGCGATGGCCTTCGCCCTCGCTCTCCTTCCTCGCTCGGCTCAGATCTTGAAGGTCCACGCCGCGGTGGGTGCGGCAGCTGTGCGGCGGCGGCTGGGCATTGCGACGTTGCAGACGGGGTTGGCAGCGAATGGCGACGAGCTCTCTGGGGCTCGAGGGGACAGAGAGACCGTGGCGCGTGCATGCACAATGGGAAGGAATGAAGCGAGCGAGCAAGCGAGGGCCTGCTGAGTCATGCCGCGACGAAAGCGGTGATATTGGGTACGTTACGTAAGCTACCCCTCCTTCCCCCCTTTTCTCGCCGAGCCCCTCGCCCCCCCTTGCCGAGCTCCCACGCCAGGTCACAGGGCATGTACTGGCGTGGTGACCTCACTTGGCGTTACGCGGGGTCACCAGCGGGGTCACCACGCCCCGTGGTGACTCCGGGTATACCCCATGTATACCAGTAGTACACACATGACCTAATATATCTCTATAATAGACATTGTCATATATGCCAGTGATACACATATGAACTGGTTTTCCTTTAGAACAGACATTGCCATGTATACCAGTAGTACACACATCAACTAATTGAAACCAGTATGTTATACCTTACCAATACTACAAGAATCCATTATTGAAACCACTCAATCAGCCTTGTGGGAAATGACTTGATAAAAAAGCACTATTCATTGTATTTGGTCTATGATAAGGGCAACAGATAGTACATAATATGTCAACCCTGAGTGGCTGCACTACCACTACCAGAAGCAGATACAGAGCCTGTGGCTCTGGCTGAACATTGGCTGCAGCCTTGAGCACTGATCCTGCTAAATATCTCCTGCATCCAAAACACTGTTCCTGGTCACTATCACAGGTTGGGACTCATCGGGGTCTTCATTGCAGGTCTTGGGTCTCAAAGCCTTAGCCACCAAATGCATCATGGGGATAGCAATGGGGTTGAAGCAATGAGAGCAGGGCTTGAGCAACTTCACCCACATACCCACTGGCATCCCGTGGTGCCATGACATGTATGAACTCCCCACTGCGGGAACAGAGCACGCCCAGGTCCAAGAGATGCTTTCCTGGGGAGACCAGCTCGCCCTCGAAACAGAGCTCCAAACCAGGCTGCTCTCCAAGCCTGGAGTGCGAGGAAGACTGTGTGGGGTGGTGGGGAGACAGCCCAAGGGACCAGTCATGTCGATCAATGAACGGGCGCTGGAGCTGTTTGACAAGGTGATGGACAATGCGACATGCACTGGTTGCCACACCAGGTGCTGGTGTATGAGGTCACAGTCAAAGTGGGTTGAATGGAATGCGTTGATCGCAGGATCAATCATAGCCAGCTGGTTGGGAATGGGGGTGGATCCATAGACAAATCTCCATGAATGTTTCACAGGTTGGCAGAGCTAATAATGGAGAATTTTGCTTAGAATGGGCACAAAGTCGGTGGAGGCACTAATTGCTAACTTACAAGTGACAAATATAACATGCATGTGGACTCAGATGTGTAGGGATGTTGTGGACTGAGGAAAAGCGAGTGCCACTGCTGTGGCTGCATCTGCCAGAAGTGGTTGTAGACAGCAGGGGGGAGGAGCTGTTGTCTGGAAGGGTGTAGGGGTAACCGTAGGCTGGACAACTTGAAGAGTTTGAGAGCCTGAGGGGCGGGAAAATGTTCCTGTGTAACTCAGAAATGCAAGGGTGAAAATGAAAAGTAGAAAGATTGTGATAACCAATGCTAGGAGGTCCAGCTGGAACACAGTGCCCTCTACATCTGAGTCGTTGGCATACTATCCTCAAGACTGTGACCCAATTTGGCATCAGCAAAGAGCAGTGGTGTTTCTGCAGACTACGACCTCAAATTTAACCAACACAAGAACAGGGATAATACATCATACTTTCCCAAGGATGATACTATGAATAGATAGAGATAACCACACAGTGGTCAATTAAGATGATGTCTCTTCTCCTTGAGCATCTCAAAAAACTGTGTTACATCTGCTGCTTCTATGATCTTCCCTTGCTGGGCAAATGGCTGCAAGTACTCCAAGAGGTGATCACTGGTGATTAATACCATGTCCCATGTTAGAGAAATATTGGAAGTGTAACAAGAAGACATACCACATGTTATTGAAAGCATGAATACCATCAATAGCACGGTCACACGGCAACCACTCCAGAGCTTTTGTACCAAGCACTTCAAGAGAGAGACCTGATACACAATGAGTGCAAGTTCGCATTAGAGTGAGGGTATGATCATGCCTGAGTCAGGATCTTTGGGGGGGTCATATGTTTCCTCTTCTTCAAGCAAATATGGATACTACACCTGAAGCGACAACAGACACTATGAACCATTACTTCAGTTCAAACAAATCGGGATCAACTTGAGACACTAATGCGCTCGCATCGACACCACCATTCATGGAAGCCTTCTGAGTTGGTTGGAAAAATATCACCAGTGCCTTTGCATGTCGGATTCTTGGACCTAGATGTTATATTATCGAAGATAGCTTGTGCAATGTGGTTAACACCAGGTGCTAAACAGAGTGGGGACTCTGAAACCCTTGTTCGCTTCACACTCATCATTCTGGGAGGAAGAATGCGAATGTGGTTGTTTACTTGTGGCAGCTTCAGGGTCTGCAATGAAGATTCATCGAAGCTCCCCTGGGATTCTGCTGAGGGATCTCCTTCAAGTCTTTTCCAAGATCCTTGTTCCCTATCATGTACTACCATGATGACACCCTTGGTTCCTGTGTATCGACGATCATTTCTTGCTCCATCTTGGGGTCATATGGTCTTGCACAGTAACAGAACAGGCCCTGAAAGTTTTGCCCATATTGGTTTGTGCTATTTGCCTCCTCCGTAGTCTTGTGCAGTGTACATGGGTGGTTAGGAATTGCAGATGTCAGACAGTTGCAACAGAAGTGGTATTTCGGGAAGAGCTCAATTTGTTCATGGTCTCCTGTGGATGAGGACATTGAAAGGAGGACATCACTTCTTACAATGCCTATGGTAGAAACAGTGTCCCTGACCAAGATTGGTTATGAGCATCATACGACTCACCGGGCATGAAACTAGTGATATTACCACACTCCAATGAAGTATACTTTAGATCCATCAAGGAAGACATCTGAATTCCCTTGTGCTCAGCCTTACTGTCAGCCTTCTGAACAAATTGTTTCCCAATCTCCTTTCAAGCTGATCTGGGACACATGTTCAGGACAACACGAAGAGTAGTCCATCTAGATTACACCTCATGTATCATTGCAGCAAGCACCTGCACTTGGTATGCGCCTCGAGAGAAACCTATAAGGCAGTTGTAGAATGCAAGAACATGAGACAAGAACAAAACTTACCAAAAAGATATATCTGGTCCCCTTCTCAACACATTTGTGCTAGCCAGCCATATACATCTTCGATGGTTTCCTCCATATTTCTGTCAATATGTGTTTCATTCCACAAAGTGGATGATATAGAGTTGAGTACTGGCCTGTAGTGATCCCACTAACACAATATGTGAATTGTTTTGGATAAATCAATTCCAGATTAATCTTGGCAAACATTTTCACCATATCAGCGAGAACAACACATTACAGAGACAATGAAGATTTACATTGTAGCCAAATTGATTAGATGCACCATCAATGCACACAACGAGGTTCCTTGTGTGTTCCTTCTGCCTGGCATTGCACTGTGTCCATCTGGATGATGATGGAAGGATACATGTGTGCTGGACATGAGACAAATCCTCCCCAACACCATGAGAAATGTATGGACTGTAAGGGGGTGGACAGTTGTGCTCAGGGGAAGTCGGGGGGAGTCAGAGGAGTTGAGCCTGTGCAACTAGGTGATCACATGACCAATGAGTTGCATGAAAGCTTGGAGTTACACCTTATTCTCAACTTCAACCATCATGTACTCCTACCACTCTTCCTCAGACAACAATTCTACTGAACATCTGGCAGCCCCAGATGAGGTATGTACATCACTTGAGTCTACCAGACTGATTGGAACTCCACAATCATAGAACAATCAACTCACTCAGGGCCAGAGTAATCAAGGCTATTATGGTGATCAAGTCCATGGCTATACAGCCTATACCACTTCTACTGAACACCTTGGTGCTCCAAATGAGGTATGTACATCACCTGAACCAGTACATCAATGGACCCAGGAAGATTCACCAGTATGATGGTTATTTAGATTCTTGTATATTTTGGTCAAGATAAAAAACTTACCAACTTGCTCTGGTAAGCAAAATCTCCACCATTCAACAACTTCCCTAGATGTCTTGTCAAGTGTTGAAAAGAAAACACCATTATGATTAAAGGATTGGTTAATTTTGTCCTTTCTTGATTGCAAGAGCTCTTTAAAGAGGCCAATTGCAAAAGGATGGATTATAGAGATATTAGAGAGTGGTGAGGAAATTCCTTGGTTACCACAAAAGCTGAAAACCAAAAGTCGAGCCTCCAACTCAGGATATATAGAGTCAAGTTGCTTTTTTAGTTGATTAGAGGTAATTGAAGCAGGAAACTCCAAAAAATCCTCAAGGTAGGTGGTTAAGGCTATATAATTAATCTTTCTAGATCATTATGTCCATATTTTAAATCTTTGACTTACCAATGGAAGTAGAGCTCAGAATATCTTCAAGAGTCTTTAAGCCATTTGAATGAATGTTCTCTAGCTTGGCCCATAAGAGCTTGATTGTAGATTCTATGAAATATAAGTGGTATATCTATCACAGTAAAAAAGTTCATTGCCTGAGATTAGAGCCTTGAATAAACCTAAAAACATATTAAAGTTTATTCTAACCTAGAAGATAGGATGCCAAGTATTTTTCAAATATGTTTTAAAGACAGAGGCTACAAGATCAATTATATTCAAGCCCCATCAAACTGAGCTGGTGAACTCACAGGATGAACTGGAATTGCTTGAGTCTGGCTCTGGCACATTGGAGTGGTGTGGATACCTCCACTCATGGTGCATAACATCTCTAATAATCTTGATGTAGATGTTAGTTGGTATAACATTAGAGACAGTATGCTCTAAAGCATTTGCCTCTATTGGTAAGCTGAGGGTAGAGGACACCAGGTTGTTTTGTGGTAAAACTCATAGTTTAAATATACAGTTCAAAGTGAATGAAATCACTTACCTGATTACTACCTGATGGACCAGCTTCAAGACTCTCTACTACTATACCCTAAGAGTGATCTACAAATGAGTAGATGCTATCATTTCCCTAGTTTAAAAATGTGATAAGCTTGTATAATAATATATAGCACTTACAGGTATAGATTGATTCTGTCCAAAGGGACCAGGAATGTTTTGGCTTTGCCAACTTGAGTAAGGCTATACAAGTTAAAAACCAAAATGAAAGATGAAGTCAATTTGTCAGTCTAAACACTCTAAGTCTGATGATTACACATTACTTACAAAAGTATAGGCTTCGTATCCCTTAGAAGGCTATTAAAGACATAAAAAAAGTAAGAGTAGATTTTACATATATTTTTGATAGAGTACATACCTGATGAGGGATCTCTTGGTATCCAAAGATTTGCTCAGGCTGACCTCCATGAGAAAAAGCTGGATGGACATGACCATGACCACCCTGGCCATGAGTAATAAGATTCTATGATTGAGAATTAGTCTGGTAGACTTGATGGTAATGTACATACCTCATTTGAAGTCCCAAGGTGTCCAGTAGAAGTGGTGTAGGCTGTATACCCATGGACATCACCATAATAACCTGGATTACTTTGGCCCTGAGTAAGTTGATTGTTCTATAATTGTAAAGTTCCAATCAGTCTAGTAGACTTGAGTGATGTACATACCTCATTTGGAGTCCCAAGGTATTCAGTAGAAGTGTCATAGGCTGTATAGCCATGGGCTTGATCACTATAATACCCTTGATCACTCTGGTCTTAAGTGAGTTGATTGTTCTATGATTGTGGAGTTTCAATTAGTCTGGTAGACTTCCTATGACAATCCCAATAGCTGTCCCGACATCCGTCCCCACACCAGTATCACCTGCGGCTGCGCTTAGCGCCATGTCGGAAAAGTCAAAGTCTCTCGAAGCCGCAGGAAGCATGATTGCTAGGGAGATCATTGAGAACAGCATATTTGATGCATGGTGAGCTAGCAACAACCATTGTTTACCACACAGGCAACCGGATGTCTGGCCCGCTGACGTGTCGACCTTGACTCACATCATTCACAGTCTCACTGCCCTTGAAGGTCTGGTCAAGCTGCAGGAATTCTTGCGTCATGGTAAGCATGTTGGTTGTTACTAGAATCAGCTTGCTGACTCCTTGGTCAAGAACTTGGAACACCTTCTGACCAAGTACTTCTTCAGCGGATGGATACACCAATGATCTCAGTCGGCAAGGGCGACTCTATTATCCAAGTATTACCTGCATCCTTGCGCTTCTGGGAGAAGTTAGGGTTGACACTACACACTGGAAAAAAAAAGATCTCACCACTTTCCTGCTTTGTTTTGAGGAGAGTGGTTTAGACAAGCAACTGTTTTCGTCCTTGGTGCATCCCTCATCATAGTAGGTGGCATTGTACATTTTGCTGCCTTTCAAACACTCAAGCCATACTATACATTTATACAGTGCCTCGGCAAGGAGCACAAACTCATCACAATCAGCCCGTATATTGTCGTCTATCACCCAGGCTATGCAGGCCTGCTGTACTGTATCATAGGTGCTGTAAGTTAATTTAATCCTCATTCATTCTCACTAATGAGGTCCTGTGACAGATTAAGTGTGTGATTAATGAATGAGTGGGCATCTGGTGGGTGTGAAATGATTGAGAATAGTATAGAGTATGACGAGGATGAGGATGAGGGTCACTATACTAGTACTAGATTTTTGTGGCCCCTTGAGATCTTGTTCAATATAGTCTGTTCCTGATGGAGAATATATACTAGATTGTTGTGACCTCTCAAGATTTATATCACATTCAATATAGTATACATTGTGCTTTGTCAAGTGTGACATTTAAGCTATGGTCAGCCAACATAGCATATATAGCATGAGAATGAGAACTGATTCTCCTGCTACATAGTAATATATAGATATGGAACCATGCTATGTAGCTTATGTATAGGGGGGAAGACAATACATACTACAAATGCTACATAGACAATAAAGTACTATATAGTGTTGATCTTTTTTCCTGATGCCATTCGTACAGATGCATTCCCTTCTAGTATCATCAGTCATAGTCTTCATGGTCATTTGCTCGTCCAGATCACTCTCAGTCGCCCTGCAAGTTATCATTTGCTCTTCCTGCATGTCATCTGTAACACCATTCCACAATCAAATTCTTAGATGCCTCTTGTCGTTGAGGCCATGCTTACCCACACTGGTATAGAAGCTGTCAGACAAGAGACTGTATTGTATTGATGGTTCATACAATGTCTGTATACAAATTGTATTGGTAGCGAATGTATTCTCTTGTCGTACAATATCTCCATACGAGGCAATGTCTAAGTAAGTATTATAATGTCTGAATGCATCAGCAAAATACTTGATTGCTGTATAGTGCTGTATAGTGTTTCACAGTGTTTTACACTGACACAGTATCACAGATAGGTCCCCCACTGTACACACTGTATCACTGTGTAAAAAAGAGGGTTTTGCTGATTTGGGCCCTTCGTGTCAGAAAAAAATTATTGTTGGCCTGGTTCAACATACATTGGCAGATATGACAGAGATGATAAGCAGACGTGAACAAAGATGTAAGCTGATCTAAACATATCTTAGTATATCTGTTTTCTGCAACATTTGTGATGGAGAGCTTGGAGTTGATCATTGTGGTCTATGCTGTCACACGGTCCCGGGGTGCCTATCACAGCTGACTCAGCTGTGACCAACACCATCTTGCTGTGGTGTCACAACCCAGTCAGCAGCCATCACACCATGTTACCCTGTGATCACATGAACAAGCTATTTGTCGATTCCCATATATTCCGAAATAGATATTGGGCCATTAAATGCATAGGCAGCAAAAGATACAGTGGGTCTTTCTTTATATCAATACGGCCCATCTACTTAGCCCTACTTGCAGGCGCAGTTTTCGTCATGCAAGACCTCAAAACAAACAAAATTGTTGCTCTCAAAACAGAATGTGGGATAGAACACACCAGTGTCGAATATGCAGCCTATCATGAGCTTGGCACAATCCCAGGCATCCCCCAGTATATGGGTTTCTATAAATACGAGAATCATGGTGTTCTTGTCTTGGAGTACCTGGGGACGAGCTTGCAGGCCTTCTTGTCGCAGTGAGGCGGTGTTCTGCCTATTGATGAAGTGTATAAAATTGGTCTATCAATGGTAGGTGGCTCCATCTCTTTTGTCCCTCAACCCATCATTTCTCTAGATCCAAATTTTGAGGGCCATCCATGCCAGGCACATTGTGCATCGGGACATAAAGCCCGACAACATTCTTCTCCTAACAAATGGTCGCCCGCAGCCGCACCTCGTGGACTTTGGACCTGCCATAAGGTTCCGGGATCCGAAAACAGGGATACAGAAATGCAGTTACGATGGCCGCATCGCACCAGGTGGTCGCAAAGGTCTACTGAGAAACAATAGATAGGGATCAGAAAATTGCATATGCAGCAATGTCGGTCCTGGAGGCAGATATCTGGGAGATGGTGTGGTTGTTCGCGAAGGGATAGCAGGTTCAGCACTGTCAACATCTTCATCGTCCGATGCTATATCAGAAGCATCATCAGCGTCAACTGGCATAGCATACTCCATCTCCAAGCCATGTTGTAGCCAACTAGGATGCCACCTCATACTATGGGTGCCTTGTTCGACGCACTTCCACTTGACACCAATTAACTTCCTTACAAGGCCGATGCGGGGGTCAGTGGCAGCATTGTATCGATCTTTCCAGTGATTGTCTTGGCTGGATGAAGAGAGACGAGGTATTGGTTGCATTCGGTCCTCCTCATCTGGTGGACTGAGCAAATTTGCCAATATGGTATTTGGATTCAGACAGTCTGTAGCTCTGAGCGAACAGGATCGGATCAAAGTAGTTTGAACTGCAGGTCCTTTTCTGTGCTCCAGAGATAACTTTACTTGTGGTGTTCCAAGCTCAGGGTAGGTCTGGAGACAGTAGCGCCATGTCCATGCTAGTTGCGATTACATCTTGCATGTGATACAGTTCAGAAAACCGAGATGTGAAGGGATCCATGGTTCCATTTGCATTGTACGGGGACAGTTGTCGTTGACCGGGAGAAAAAGCGATGGTCACCAGAAAAGTCCCATCACTGAGTATCGACGGAGAGAACCCCAACAGCACTCCTGTGAGTGGAAGGCCAGAAGACTCTCCAAGTGAGGGTGCAGCAACGGGTCGAGAAACTTGAGAAGCTCCTGACAGTTGGTCAAAGAAATCAAAATTGTCTTCAGTGAAAACAAATCTGTCCTTGAAGTCCATGTTTGTATGTACTGTGCTCGTGTTTCCACCGGCACCCCCAATTTCATTGACATTTATGTCAAAGCCTATATCATACACCTCGCCAAGGTTCATATAATCGTTAGGAGGCCATGTCCAAGTGGTATCAATAGATCCAAATGGGTCAAAAGGTGGAGCAATGGGTAGCGAAGTGGATTCTGTTTGTGACACCGTGGAAGGGGGCTAAGGGGCAGCAGAGTCTATGCTGGTAATAGCCTGTGTGGCTGTTTTTCCATTGGCAGAAGGGGGAGAAGGATATGGTGGGGGAAGATTAGTGTCTGGCATGACCACTGCTGCAGTCTGGGCAGGGTTCGTAAATCTGGTTTTCACCTGCTGCAATGCCTCCACTAGTCAGAGAGGGTGCGGCTGGAGTCATGGTGGCAGAAATCGAAGGCAGAATACTAGAGCTAGCAGAGGGCGTTGCCAGAGTTCGGGGAGAGGCAGACAATTGAGCATTCTCCTGTTCTCTCTGAATGTGCTCGCGCTCTCTGTCACGCTCTTTTGTGACAGATTTGACATATATTCCTACTTCCAAGACTATGTTGTCAACTCTCGATGACTTTGAAAGAGTCAAGCAACAAAACGCGCGAACAGACTCTAATGTGGGTGATGCACAGGGACGATGCGAGAGAAGTCGCCCACCGAGTACCAAAGGAGTATTAGGGACAGTGAGAGTATCTGTTTCACCAGAGATAGACAAGGCAAGCGCGACAGAGGGTGGCAGGGATGGTGGTGATAACAGTTGAAGTTGAGATGGCAAATCTGGTAGATCAGGAAGATGCCGCTGAGCATGAGCAGCTGGGAAGACACCGTAAATGCAAGACTGAGTTGCAAAGGCCAGATGATAGCTATCCCCTTGTTTTTGCCTTGTTTATTTTGTACAGATATCCTATGACAAATGTTGGACCCGTTGGTTTAGGAATACCCAAACAAAGAGTACTCTGTCTCCCAGAATGCGATGTGGGGGAGGAAAACTTTCATTCACCCGCACCAAGTCTGGTAAGGGCCTGCTCAAACTGGGAAGTGATTCCCGAAGTAGGACCATTGTATGTTGACAAGTAGAACTCCAAATGGTAGAAGTGTTATCAGTGTGTCAGCAGCCAATGGGAGACTAAAATCGAGGGGAAGAAAGTCGGCTGGCCAGAAGCAAGAGTATACCTCTAATCGACATGCACTGAGCTGCACCTCGAGCTGGCAATGTATGAGCGGCCTGCAAGAATCAGTGTTGGGCAGTGTCTCGAGGGTTGATCCCTACCTGAGTCTCGCTGCATCCTGCCAGTTGGCTGCCCATTCGTTCAAAATAGGTGAGAATGTAAGCAGAAATCCATCTATCAACTGGTAAGCTAAATGCCCGCCAGCATCATCCTTGGAGACTTTGGTGATGTTGTTGATGATTCGACTCTGAAGAGCATTCATGAAGCGAGAGTAAATAGTATGCAACGGCTTGTGTGGTAGGAGGTTGGCTGCTGATAAATCTGGGTCACGGCAAAGGTGACAAGAGATGGCTGGGTTGCACATTTGAATGAACAAGGATAGAGACCTTGGGGGTCGAGGAGTGAAGCATCCGAAACTGGGGGTACTGTGAGTTACAGTGTGCCACGACATGGATCAATGCAACACTCACGCACTAGCCCATCCAACGAGATTACTCCTAATGCGGGAAGACAGGCATCAGAATGATCAAGGGATGTGAACATGAATGCATGGAGTGTGGAAGAGGCGCCATCGATGTGGACATAGGGCAATATGGATTCTAGGAGAGCTAGAGAATCATTCCACGACAATAGCTGCCTGCAGCTAAACTCAAGGAGGTCGTGGGGTGTTGCGACCATTCCATGGGAACCCTGGGAATGACGAATCTCCCGTTGATTTGACCACCACATTATCCATGGACGTACTCAATCAGCAAGCACCGTTATTCGTCTGGCCAATCCAGCTCTGCTTGGCAGTGGCGTTGATGACATATGCCTTGTCCCTCAACACCGGCAATGTCCCACAGGTGGACAGAGTCTGGAAATCCCTTCCTACTCTGGCCCTGTACCCCACAGATGCTTCCTCCTTCCATACATACCCCAAACAGTTCACAAGTTTGTCGTGGACACTTTTAGTTCCCGAGCATTGCTCATGCTTGCTTTGGTCATGAGTTGTCTGTATATTCGTTACAAGTTGGGTCTGATGCACAACATTCAGGTTACTTGGATGTTCAGCATGACCCTTTTAATGTGTGGTTCCCAGGTTGTCATACAATACATTCCGACAAGGACTTTTCCAATTGTAAGTTTCCTTTGGCTGAAACAATGAGTGACCTCACCGCATGCCTTGTTCGGATCAGGAATGAGGAGGACTACTGCTGGCAGATCCTTTGCGAGAATATACCTCCTTGGTTATTAACCTCACATTCGTCGGTAAGTGTGACTGTCAATATCAGCTATGAAGCACTACGGTTCTAGCTGTGACTCAGAATATTAACCTCTTGCTGCTTGGTATTCTGGCCAAGATCGCTGTTACTCAACCACACACGTTGGTGCCCTTGGATTTCCCACAATTCTGATTGAGTTTACCACAGAAAATCAGTAGTACTCATACCAGACGTTTAAACGCTCGGGAAATTTGAATCTGAGTGAATGGTATGGAGCACGCATCGCATGGACAAAGTGGGATGCAGATAGGGGATTCGCAACAAGGGGACTGGGCATGGTGGAGGCACCCAAACTTTTTCTGCAAGCAAAGTTTCTGGGCATGTCTTATGGTGAATGTTGTAGGTCAACTGACAACAAGTGTGTGGCTAGGTCATCGTCAACTTGATCCCCAACCATGAAGGCAAGAGTGGCCAACATCTTTTAGCTCATTGGCACCACTTGCTCCAGCCCTGGTGCTGTGCATGCTATTTCCTCCTCAACCAAGTTCTCCGAGTCGATTTCGTTGTCCAAGTATCCCATGGCATACAAGGCGTACCAACAGCGAGTGGACATGTTTATTCTACTCTAGATATTCGGACATGGGTGTTGGCCGAGTCCACGCCCTTGCTCCTTGTGCTCCTTGTTTCACAGGCAGCATCAATGGCGCATCGTTCTCCTTCCTCGCTTGCACTTGGAGTTCAGGTAAAATTTATGAAAATTTCCTGCATAGCTTTTTTATGGCTAACTTGTCCCAACTGTCCCTGTGCGCGGTGTCAAAACCTTTAATTTTGCGGGCTCAGATGAGGTCGTCTATGAGCACAGTGACTGGTCTCTTGCCACACTTCACAACTACTTCAAAAATGACACTCTCGCCCTCATTGGCTATGGCTCCCAAGGTCATGGCCAGGGCCTGAATGCTTGTGACAACGGCCTGGATGTCATGGCAAGAACTGGAAACAGGCTGTTGAGGGTGGCTGTATCAGTTCTTCTCTTCCACATTTCTCCTTTTTTAGATACCAGGGGAAACCCTCTTCCCTATTGAAGAAGCCATTAATCGCGGCACAACCATCATGAACCTTCTTTCCGACCCTGCGCAATCACAGACTTGGATTGCACCTCTCACCACAAAGGGCAAGACCCTTTACTCCTCTCTCACAGTTTCTCTGTTGTCTATGAGCAAGATACCCATGTTGTCCCTCCCCCTGATGTCGGTGTCATTCTCGTCGTGCCCAAGGGTTCAGGTCATACCGTCCGCACTCTTTTCAAGGAGGGTAGCAATATCAACTCCAGTATTGCTGTCTTTCAAGATGTCACGGGTAAGGCAAAGAAGAAGGCTGTTGCTCTTGGTGTTGCCATTGGCTCTGGCTACATGTACGAAACCACCTTTGAGAAGGAAGTTTACTCTGACCTGTATGGTGAATGAGGCATGGTATGTCACTAGTCAGCACTTTACTCTGATTTACTCACTATCTTGATGGCTCATGGGGCTATTCGTAAGTTTGCTTGTTAGTATTCCAGGAGACTCTATCTCGAGCAACCAATAGAGGGGTACAAAGTTCTCCATGCCAATGGCCACACCCCTTCAGAGGCATTCAATGAGACTGTCGAGGAGGCTACTCAGTCTCTCTACCCTTTGATTGGTCAGAAAGGGTGAGTTTTTATATGTCTATCCCACTCTATCATATGTCAAATGGATCATTTTCCCACCAACAGCATGGACTACATGTACAATGATTGCTCCACCACTGATCGACTGGGCACCCATCTTTGAAAAGGTGAACCTCCCTATCTTCGAGAAGCTTTATGAGAGTGTTAAGGATGGTGTGGAAACTCGTAAAGCTTTGGAATTCAACAGCAGTGCGATGTACCGCCGAGACCTTGCCAAGGAAAAAAGAAATTGATGACCAGGAAATCTGGAGAGCCGGTGAGACCACTCATTCTCTTACATTAGTAGCGCGGCTGCTCACTTTGTCGTATATAGGCATGGTTGTCCGTTGATTGCACCCCGACTACAAGACTGAGTAGTGGCTAGTAACACTCCTTGACATGATACCCTTTTGGGGCCATCACATCTGCTAGACTTGTTTTCTTTCTTCGAGCAGGGTTGCTTCGTGCTCAAAGCCAAAGCGCCATCAGTGCAGTTGAGTTGTAGAGTATTGTCGCATGTACACTACCATTGATATTGAGAATCTGACAAGGGCCATTCTAAGTACGTGAAGCACTGTAACCGACTCTTCCAAATGGCCATAATAAAGTGCTTCTATAACATCGCCATCGAACTAGTCCAAGGGGTCTACTGCACTTGGCCCGCCCTTTGCAGGTCAAATCACTGAAGAGCAACTATGGACAAAGACAATCACGATGGTTTCACATTCGCCAAGCTTTCCGATGTTGTTGATGGTGCTGAGTTGGGCTACCATTATCATTTCAAATGTACGCACTGATTCTGGCTGGTAGTCTTACACCGAATGAATCCATGATCCAGCTCACAACTTGAGGGAACAAAGTCGGTGTCGGAAGTATTGGAGAACCCAGAACCACGGTTTCATGGTGCTCAATCTTCGTACGACTCCTTTTGTTTGGCCACGGGGCAGGACTGGGGCCGACGTCTACTCAGGTCACTCTCGGATCTCTATGTCACCTGTCAGCCGGTAGCCGACAACAAACCCCTGATATTTCTGTTCAAGATGTTGTTCAAGGTGTTCAAAACCAATTACACATATGCCCCACAGTTCAAGTTGCTTTCAAGCGCTCACTGCCTGCCGGCGAGTCTACTGGTACAGCTGGAACGAACAGATATCGCTCCTGATACGATATTGCGACCTCCCACTGAACTCACAGGTCACCTTTACTGTGTGGGACACAGGAGCACTGCGCTAGGCTGTTCCAGTAGGTGGCACAACCTTCAGGTTGTTCAGAAAGAAATGGTAAGCTGATACCTACACTTTATGTGTCTGCCACTGATTATGGTCTAGGACCCTGTGAAGAGGTAAACATAGGCTCTTGTTGTGACCTGGTAAGGAAGCAGACATGGATACAACTACACCCAGTGAACTAGGTACAAGGGATGAAATGAGTCAGTTGGAAAAGGTGTGTCTGTGCCTTTGACCCACAGACTTTTTGATGGACCCACAATTTCTTAGCTCGTGAAAAGGTATGAATGGGGGGATCTCCCAATGTCAGAGTGGTTCGATAAGATGGCATTTCAGGGGATGGAAGAGATACATGGTGTGAGTACATGCTCAGATGTTGTATTGCACTACATAACTGACAGTCATAGGCTGAGACTGCAAAGTCCGAAAACATGTTCCTGTATATCAACCTGCCTCGCTTTGACTTTCCAATGGTCTTTAGCGAACCTGTAAGTACAGTGATACCCCAGTCCAGTGACATGTTTCAAGTATCCATCAAATATGACGTGTGCAACAGGAGTGATATGTGTGGGCGTGGTGTATTGGATTGACACACAAAAAGATTTTGGGTCCCCAACACGCCAAGTTCGAGCCTGTTGCCCCACAGATTTGAAGCCAACTGTGATGGTGGTAATTCTTTTGGAGAATTGGAGTCCACCTGACAAATTTTACTTTATGTAAAAGGAATTATTTGTGAGCGGGCAGATGCAGTAGACCAGCCAGGCAAGCATGACGGTTTGCCCTTGTGCTTGCCTCTTTTAGACGTCCAATTGACTGTCAGTCAAGGCAGGGTACCAGGACGAGAAGCCAGCCAACAATGGGTCATGGGATGTGATCCACGAAGGTTAGGAACCTGTGAATACAAATACAGCACAGTACAGGACTAGGTGAGAAAGAAACTAAGTGAGCTGCGAAGAACCCGCAGAAACCAAGGGAGAAAGGAGGGAATGGGTAGCGCACACCGCAAAATGAGTACTCTCTGTTGGGACAATGAGAGGTTAGTAGATTTGACAGCGAGAAAGGCTATCCACTGACCTGGCGAGACAATGAGAGTGTTGAGGAGAAGATAGGAGGCCCTATCGACCAAATGTCTCGCCAAAGAAAGGGGGGAGACCCCAGGCAGAGGCAGCACACTGGCGAAGGCAAAGGCATGGCACACAAAACAGACCACCATATAAACATGTTTAAACTCAAAAAAAGCTTCCTACTGTGCCCGCCATCCCAATCCCATGCAACTCAGTAGGGTTACCATCGTCCTTTGTCTCAATCTCACCGACTCCTCTGCCCCTCCTTCCACCCTCCACACCACGGAGCAAGACCTTGAGAAGGATGGCACCATCCAATGGAGCAAGATCATTCCTGATGTCCTTAGTTCCCTCAACAACAGCCCCATCCGCACCGACCTGTGGTTAGAAGCAACCCATGGTTCAGTCCCTCTTTATCTTAACAAGGGGGCATATGAGTGCAGCTTGGACTTTGGGGAACTGAGGCTTATGCCCTCGTCTCTCACAGAGTTCATTACAGTAAGGCTGGTGGGTGCTCCATCATTGAGCGCGTTGCGGCTAGGCGAGAAATGAGCATAGCCACAACGCATGGTCTTTGGACCAGCGGGCGAAGTAGCTCTCACGCTTCTTGCTTCCGAGCCCTTTCGCCCAGGCTTTGTCGCTCATCCACGGCTCAGTCGAGAGCTTCGTCGCTGCTCTCCTTGCTGCTCAGCCCTCCTTCCTCAGTCATTCCTTACAGCCACTCCCTTCGTTTCACTATTTCCCTTCCTCTTTTT
>JBBPJP010000674.1:0-16858 GCA_038088775.1 Boletus barrowsii | reverse complement strand
AGGTAAAGTAAGCACAACAACAGCTCAATCGCCGCCATCTAACGTCCGTTCGGGTTACTTAAATTAGCAACACTTGCAGAATCTCCTGTATGCGTTCATGTGAAGATCATACCTCCATTAGAAAACTGGTCCACCCTAGTGGCCGCGCACTGATTATTGGAGAAGCCGCGCACCCACTACCGGTTCGTGCCAACAGATGTGATAGGTGATGGCACCCGATCACCACGAGTAGGCCGGATCAATCCAAGGAGGCGCACTTGCCGTGGAAGACTCGGCAGTCCTGGCAAAACTTTTTTCTCACCTAAGATCAGAGAACCAAATACCGACGAATCTATTTTTTCAGATGATGCCTCACGGTCCGCAACAAGAGCGGCGCGACAATATGCTACGTAAACTTGTGGCCAATGGACGAACCCTGTCCTCAGGCGGTGAACCGTTTGACCAGTGTAGGAACAAGTCAAGGCGTTATTCGGATACGATCCCGAAGATCAGGTGGACGACTGGTGGATCAAATGGGGTATTCTTCGAGAGCGAGCGAGTCAAGGACCGGACCAGGGACCTGGAGGAGCGGATGAACTCGCGGTTCCCGGTGCCCATATCGAGTCACAACGTCTGATCGATGCATGATCTGACCTCATTGTTATTGCTTTGCAGGTTTTCTTTTTCACGATCTCGATCATGTACCGCGCGTCTGCGGTATTTTTCGTTCCACCTTGTTAGCTTACCACCCGCTTATATGCCTTCGGCAGCACGTAGAGTCTCAATTCGTTCTTGTTATATATCGTGCGCTCACACGTAACACGTAAATTGTAACATCCCATTCACCATTACTTAACCTAGTCTATGGTTGGATGATACGATTCTAGACGCTCCAGATCTCAGACCTCACATTATTGTAAGCGGCGAAAGTCGTATACATCTCCTAGGTGGCGTGTCTGTGGGAGTGGGTCATCAGATCCTGTCACCCCGTACCTGTTATTGTCTTGTACTTTCCTTTTCGGCGACTCGGAGTACTCCAGTGATGTCCCTGTAGCTCATCATTGGCAAACCTTGTTCGAAACTGCTGGTCTCCGTCGGATAGAACTTAGAAACACCTCCAAATTGAGTCGACTTGTTAAGAGCCACTCGAGTGATCGAGCTGTCGGAGCATTAGATCATGATCATGATGGGCCCACCCCGTAGTTGGCAACCGGTCGACGCAGCTAAAATTCCTTCAATTAAATCAACCGTGTACCACAGGAGGATAAAAAGAGGACCTGCCACATGAAATTGTTGAATGTCAGAATCGGACCGGCAATGTATAGCGGGGGAAGAGCACATAGGCGAGATAGTTTGCATAGGTATAGTAACCAAGCGGATGAGGAAGGGTGCATCGTTGCTTTTCGGTCAGTGTTGTCTCTGGCTATAGTGGATGACTTAGATTTTACGCAGATTAATAAAATATCACGGACCACCGGTGGGTAAGGCAATGCGCATGCCCAGTAATAATCCATGTTGAATGATACCAACCTTAGCATTGTGATGTTGAAGCTAATTTGCCAACGGGGGTAAATTCCTCTAAATGCGTCCTGAGGGCACGAAAGATCATGGAATGACTGAAAATGGTTCAAAACGGTTGCTTACCAACAGTGCTAAGTCAGGGTGAAAGCTCGAGAATAGGTATCCCTCATTCCACTCGTTCGCAAATGGAATGAGAAAGTTGAAGATCCAAGTGATGATTAGACTAGCCCGTGATCCAGCGAAATATTTTCCGATGCAGTGATTGGCAGTCACAATGATAAATATCTTTAAAGTGCTTGTTCCGTGCAGTCCGATGAGGTATAATATAGCGAACAAATTAGTAAAAGGAACGAGAAATGTGTTGTCGGTTGGCATTGAGCGAGTTGCGACGCCGCCGCCCACGCGCAAACCGGCGTTGAACGTGCCCAAACGCAGTCCGGTGTCGACGCGCCCTCCACCTGGCATCGGCGCCACTGGTGGTGGTGGTGGTATGCCTCCTGTTGGTTAGAATCGTATCGGAGGGGAGACGCGAACAGGTGTAGGGCTTGGCACGCCCAGGGCGACCAAGGCGACGACCGTTCCGGCGGTCTTGTCGTCGTCGCATGCGATACCCATGTTGTCCTAGACAGCGTCATTGGCGCGTGTCAAGGGGCACGGTCCGAGACAAGGACTGGGTTAACACGTCCACGCCGGAATGTTGGCCGAGTTTGTTTGAGTGGCCAAGCGCACGAGGAACTGCAGTTTGTATCTTGTGCTCTTCAATGAATATGGCTTCGACCAGGAACACCACGAAGGGCCAACACGTGTTTGGATGCAGATGAACTGCATCGAATGCGATGGCGGAGGAGAAGCCAAACCTTACATGGAGAGGTGGGTATTGTTAGATGAGGCGAGAGCAGATTATTTATCCAAACTTACTTAGTAATGCTGTCGCAGAAAAGATTGAAGCTCGGACGTTTGTTCATAATGGCACCACATGCAAACATAATAAACATCGCACTTCGGGTGACCTTCTCGAACGGCGTCAACAGAACATCCAGCACTGTGTCGACGGTGGATGCGACTTCGATCTTCTCCCGGCGTGAAACACCAATTGCCAGGTCGCCACGGTCATCATCACTATGCACTGTGAGGGTGAAGAGAATGTTGTGATTGTCGAGGTTACCGAGTTCACCAAGAAGACGTGTAACAGCTTGTTCATACTGCTTGCGCGTAGCACCAGTTGTGAGGTTGAACGCGAGGTTCTTGATAATCAACTTGCCAGAATGCGCGTAGTACGGTTGAAGGAAGTGTTCTAACATGAGAACAGGGCCATCCAAGCGTAAAGTATGGACGTGAAGGTGAATTACAACGGTGCTGCGCGAAGTGATACCTGATCGAATTGGGAGCTGGAAGTCGCCACTGATGGTCAGGAAAGTTGGCAGGATCGGAACGCCATTGCGATAGAAGCCCTATGTACAGATTGTACCGTCAGCCAATTCGCAAGGAGATTACAATTGAAACTCGCCATATATGGTGTAAGTGTGCCACTCCGGACGTCGTCCCTCCAATGGCACGAGACGCACAGAAATTTCGTGTTGCCATCAAGGGCGAGACCAAGATGTTCCACCGGGGTCGAAATGCAGAGGCGACACACGGCGCGCACGCAGCTGTCACAGTTGATCAGATGCCCACCATCACCGCACATGTGGCAAAACTGTAGTGTACATGTATGTGAGCACTGGAACGTTACAGGTGGGTGGAATATAGCACTCACATCATTATTTGTACGTCCATCTTGGTCGGGTGGTGCAGCCAGCATTGCCACAAAACACGCCCGATCAGCCATGTTGAGTGCCGCTGGTACACCTGGAGAGTCGGGGTCGCCATGGTGTTCATGCTGCAGGGGATGTCAGTGGTGGATTGGTCCAAAGCATTCACATTGGTTGTATAACCATGTTGATTGGGTGGTAGTGCTAGAACCGCATCATCTGGAGAGTTAGCCTTGACGGGCCGTTCATATTGTAGGGCAATGGTGGCAGCAGCTTGATGTTTAGGAGCAATTTTGATTGTGACGCGTGGGGCTTGTATGCCTGTTGATTTTTTCGCCGTCTGTTTGGTGCGTACCATCTCGTCTTGAGCGTGGCGACAGAGGGAGTGCACACTGTGCACAGTGTTGAAAATTGAACGGAACAGGGGACGGGCACGTGACGCTCCTCGTGGATTCGCCGCCTCACCGCGACGCTCTTCAACGCAACGTCAAGATATGACATTGTACTAGTGTTCTGGTCCTCGACTACAACTACTATATCACTAACTCTATATCCATCCTGTCCATATTCTGGCAGACCACAAGCATCTTTGGAACGCATGCTGACTATAGCAGTGGCCAAGGATATATTGAACTTGTTGTGAAAGCTGGATGTCCAGGATAGAGCTCCGTACGATGTGTACAACAAAGACTGACCATATCAATCGGATCCAAGGTGCCTATATCATCGACACCGAATAGGTCGAGGAGTATCAGAGGGATGTGCTTGCGCCCACCCAGAAGATCATAAACTCCTCCTCGTCTATCGATTAATCATGAGGCAGTATCGTTGTCAATCGTAGACAACTTCTTCAAGATACCTATAAGATAGACACCATGAACCTCCACGAGCATGTGGCTATCTCGCATAAGCGACGGTAAACAGATGTGGCCAGTCGTGGCATCGGCAATTGAGTGCTGCATTTTCATCCAAGTCATGAAGAGCTAGAAGGCGGGGATATGTAGAGGTACTGCATCGTGTTGTGGACGCTTATTGAGAGGATCTTTTTGGCATAATAATTTCGAACGTCCGCGGAAACATTACGTCCTGTACCCAATGGTGAGCGGAAATTCGCTCCATGGCCACGAAAACGAGCCTGCGAGATGTAGATTGGAAGCGCTCCGAAGGCCTCTGGCATTATCAACTACGAGGTGCATTAGAGGCATGTGGACGAGAGTTAAAAATATGACTCGCTCACTTGTGATTGCACTGCAGCCGCTGCACAGTTTTGCCTGCATCCAAGTAATATTTATCTGTTAGATCGATCTGGCACAAAGTCCATGTTTCAACGAAGCATGACCACCGCAATGGCATATATGCCCCCGAAACAGATGGCAGGGATACGCCTTGACGAGCGCATCAATATCTGGTTTTCATACTAGGGATACTTGGCATGGTCGTCTGTTAGGCCCAGGCCCTGGTCTACAAGCGAAGCGGGGAGCTTTCCTTGAAGCGACTGTATGAAGAAACCACTGATACCGGCGATCTGGTGCGGCTAAACCGACATGGGTCCAACCACGAGTGAGGGCTGGTAAAGAAGTCCAGACGCTGAAGCTGGAGTACCAGATGGTATGAGCGACCGGCGTACATATATCATCCCACATCGAGCATCAGAGCGCTTCTTAACGCGTATAACAGACCGTCGACGACTCCAATGAGCCGCACGCGACTGGTGAGCGATAAGATACTTGCACCGAGGACTGAAGAAGCGCCAAGGGTTAGGATCAATCCGAACATTTGGATTTCACCAGGCTGGACCCCTTGACGTCGATGAAGTAACGGGGAAGGAAGAAGACGGACCCAAAGTAACCCGCGCCGGTGAGGAAGGCGATGAGACAGGTAATGGGAATATTTGGTATCTCGAACAGGTTGATATCGACCAACGGGGTGCTCGGCCACCTTGAATTCGTAGTAGACGAATACGGGAATGAGACACCACGACGAATAGAGTTATTATCGGGGTAGACTAATAAAAAGCGTTGACGAGTGCCCGAGTGTTTGATCCAAAGAGATTTACGTTCCAGGGGAATATTTTGTTGCCCATCTCGATCGCGATACAGATCATGCTGGATTTTGCGACAGCTAGGATGGAACCAACGTAATCCACTTCTCACAGTTGCGTGAGGATGCTGACGCGTTGTTCTCGATGGGGAACAGGATAGTGAAGGCTTATTGATCCGATAACCAGCGTCACACCAACGAGTATCAAAGTTATCCAAAATAACCATCTCCAATCGGTTTGGACGGATATGATTACTCCGAGGACTGGCCCTGTGGCCAATCCAACAGTGGAGGCGAGATTGAAGAATCCGAGCCACAATCCTCGTGAGTCGGCCGTTGTCAGATCCAAAATGGTTACTTCCAACGGATTGTCGCCCGGCGGCGCCGATACCCTGAAGAAGACGCGCCCCGATCAAGGAATTCATGGACTGGGACCGTTGCGTGTCAAGCAGCGCTATACGCGTCCAAAATGCCAAAGATACGTACCGCCTCTACGCGGTTATTCATGGTTGCACATTGTGTGAGTGGGGGAGGAGCTCGTGTGGGACGAGAGGGAGGGGAAAAACTAGAGTACAAGAACCTCGGGATGGATCTTCAGAGCATGCGTGGGTGCGAGCCACGCGAGAAACGGAGGACGGAGTGACAGGGTTTTTGGACAAGACCTAGGGGACACAGTGTGTCCGCAACAAGGGGAGAGTCGGGGGGACTGAGAACACGATCAACCCGATCAAAAAGATGATACGTATAAGCATGAGTACAGGAAAACGTACACAAAGATCAGCGGGAGGACCCTAAGGTGGCATGCGGAAACGCAGGCGTCAGACGTGTGATAATGATCAGGGCATAGGTGTTGCGCTGTTGCGCCGCGTCTCCACAGTCTTCTGTCTCGCTAATGCGGGTTGCTACTTCTTCTTCTCCAGGCTGCGCGCACCAAAACGACTTTTGCATGATCCAATATTAACGTTGAGCGCCATTCCGCATGTGCGACAACAAAGAGTGGCGTGACAACGCGCCCCCTTGGCCTGTGACTTGTTGTGTGACTTGTGTCACGGTGGATGCTGGTCTCACACACGACTTGTCATGGTGGATGCTGGTCCATTGCCAGCTCCCCGTACTTGTCGTACATGTCGTCATCCGAGTCGTACACGATGACATGCATCTTTCCAGACTTGCTCCGGACTCACTTCTCCCCTTTCCACACAGCTCCGTACTTGATTTATGTCGTGCCCTTTTGAAACTCCTCGAGGATCACGCAGATCTGAAAAATGGCAAGACCCTCGTCCACCGACATTCACGTACGTTTATTCATTTTCCTCCACGACATCATTTGATGCACTCATCGTCGACTCTAGGGCTGTCAACCGTATACCGTACAAACCGTATGTACGGTACCGTCTACCGTACCGGCAGATACTTAGCAATCCGACTACCGTCACCGTATAATGGCTGGTAGTCAACCATATGCACCCGTATTTTGGCCGTCATACGGGTCCTCAATTTGAATCTCTGCTCACACGTGCTCGACGTCGCTCGACAGATGCTCTCCATTGCCCGTGTCCCCCTTGACTGCAGGGCTGGAAATTTTCTGGGGCTGTCCTGTCTGAGGACGAAAGGTATCTCTCATCCAACACTTTTCCTTTGCCTGACTGACCCGACTCGGGGAAATGACCAGTTATCTTGTGAGGAAATTAGAGTCTCGCCTCCAGTTCGTGATGGTTCCTCGTCGTCGCTCGGGATCAATATCGAGCGCAGTGGTATGATGCCTGGGAGGTGGAGAGCTTGGACTTTGTCCTGACTGTTCCTCACCCCAGCTGTCGTCGTACGTTCAACATTGTCCCATCTTTAGCCTTCTACTCACCCTTCCATCTCCTCATCGTATTCCTGCAGATTGACCCCAACCGCACGATTTCAGCGGGTAAGGTTGACATCGGTGCTTTCCGAATGTACCCCAAAGACTATACCCCGCCGACGTCTTCCGCGTCTGAATACCAGTCCATCTTGCCAAGATCGAAGATTTCGGTGCCCAGAGTCTCGCCTCCAGTTCGTGACGGTTCCTCGTCGTCGCTCGGGATCAATATCGAGCGCAGTGATGCCTATGAGGTGGAGGGCTTGGACTTTGCTTTGACTGTTCCTCACCCCAGAAGCTGCGATACAATATCTCTCCGCCGTGCAAGCCTCAATCCAGAGACAATTCGAACACTGACGTTAGTGAAACAACAGCTTCGTCTTGCACGCACCACCCCTTTGAAGTAGAAGTACATGGAATGGTGCATTAACAAAATACTATGACTTTTCTACTCTACCCGTACAACCGTAACAACCCGTATACCGGCCGTAATGATTACCGTACCGTACCGTCAAATGGACTCAAATATGCGATACGGTTAAAATATGTATACGGTACGGTTGACAGCCCTAGTCGACTCAACACATACATAACATCTCTACTTGCCAGATTCACCGGCAAAGCCACAACGACATACACGAGTGCGACAGTTCTTCATAACATGCATGCGGAGCCGATCCGTGGCATCGATTGGGTGGAGTTCTATCCCATTGCCTGCGAATCCGTGTATCACACTCGTGTTGAAGGAGCCTGCGGGGTTGGCAGGGATTGAGGAGGGTAGTGTGACCGTGAAAGAGGGGTGTTTTGCACGATGGTTGACAACAGGCGGGACTCGAGGAAGGGCAAGTAAGTGGGGTTATTCGAGTGGGTGTGTATTGAATACATGTTCGTCAAGTACCACTATCGACATCTTCATTCCTCGTCGTCTCTCTCGGGTTCTTCATTGACATCTTCCTCATTGTCCGACTCTCCCTCTGAGTCGGTTTCTTCGCTGGGGTTCTGCACGTCCGAAAATGCCTCGTCGCGAAATACCTGATGAGTGAATCAGAAAGCCCTTGGCGTGTCAACCCGCCACGAATCAACTCATCATACCTTGTAAGTGACATCCTCTGAGTTCACCTCACACCATCCAATGGGGACCTCACTTCCTTGAAGGACCACCCGACCACCGTCAGATTTCTCCCATTTCTCGACAACCGCCTTAGCTGCTTGCTCGTTCTTCCCTACGAGCACAACCCTCCACTCCCCACACCTCACTTCGGGTGGTAAACACCGACGGATGCGCCTCAAACCCTTGACCGGTAATTTGTGTTTCGAAGCTATTGTCACCTGGAGTGCAAATATCTTCCCACCACATACCACAAGACTATCGATCCCTGGGAAACATGGGGGTGCGATCCAGTAGTATGGAGGCTTGGTATTCCGTAGATCGTCCTCGGTGCGGAGAATGGGACCAGGCTTTGCTTTGAGCTCTGTAGTATCTGGTAAAACTCGGATCCAATGGCATACAATAGATCCATTCCCTCCGTAAAACCAACTGTCGACCATGTTTTGGAAGATGAATCCCGCTGCTTGTCGCGTCTCACCAGCTAGGTTGAGTGAACGAAGAAAGTGTAACTGAGTTTTTGCGTCTTCCTTTAGCAGCGCCCTCCCGAGAATGCGGCGGAGGGTCGGTGTTGGTATGTAACCACAAGCCAGTGTACGAACGACCCCACGTCCACGAACAGTTGCAGGCTTGATGAAGTAGAACTGAGATGGTGCGTCGTCACGAAGGTCGTTCTCCTGTATCAGGTAAAGCACGTCCTTGCACGACAGGATGGCCTCTGAGGCACCCCCACGGTACCGTCGTTTGACTGTCTGGTCGTCATCTTCCTCATCCATGATTCGAAATAATGTCCGGGGAACACAGCCCCATCGTTCCGCGAGGGTAGCCATCTGCGTAGCATCCCGATTTAACAGGTTGCTAGTTGCAATGTCAGATCTAGACTGAACAGGAATCATATCACGTACGCAAGGTCCACGATTTCCTGCTTTGACCAAATGTCCATGACGTAGCATACTGCGCATGCCTGTTCGCTCCATTTGTGCCAGTTTTTGCGCTTCGGTGACGTTGCCTGGATGGTCCTGATACCATCTGTGTGACCGTAAAATATCTTGCTTGGGTGTTGAATGTCGTCATCCGAATCTACAAGGGCCCATCCAACACTAGACTCAAGCAGCGGCGTCATTTCATGAAGGAAATGGAATGTCACTGTTTGCTTGAAGAGCACGTAAAGGTCGTGGCCTGCATATCTAAATTGCAAGGCAACAGCCTGTTGCTCCCCGAGAAGTGAAATAAGCAAGTATATAAGAAACAATGTTTTTCCTAACATACAAAATTCAAGCCAAAGTACATTGGGAGCGGTCGGAGACATACCGATACCCGGTTGACCGATAACATAAGCCCCTCGACGATATTTGTCTGTTTTCAGTTCTTGGAGCGCGACGCGATATTCTTCTCTCACGAAGATTTTGCCGTCTTCGATGTCTACTGTAAAAAGAAATCGAAAAGCCTTGAGATATTCCCCTAAGTTGATCCGCTCGACCCTGTTGATCTCTTGAAAGACGCCCGAGGTATCACCCCACACCGTGGCAGAAAACTCGTTGAGACTATTGCGCACGGATTTTAAAATTAGTTCCGTCATGGTTCAAGGGCCCAGGCTGTAAGAACTTCAGAGAGGACTTCAAGGTGGAACATACTGGAGGCTTCCGTCTCGGAGTCGTCATCAGGTTGTGCAGGTCCTGCTACGGGTTGTGTGGGTTGCTTCCCCTTGCCTTTCCGGGTGAAAGTCTCTGCCAAGTTGTCCTCATTTGGGCCCTGGGCCTGGGAGCGAGTTCGAACCATAGTGGTGACGGGGGCAAAAACGAACAGAGGCAGAGCACGCCTCCGATAGATTTATAGATTTGCACTCACAGGATTTGGTATTGAGATCACCGTGACTGGAACTTCGATATCGGACAAACTTCTATCATAGCTGGTCATATCGGCGCTGCCACTATCGGGCCAGATGTGCACTCCAATGGTATTGCCAAAAGTGTCACTCATCGAAGCACCGGCGGCGAAATTTGTGAATGCAATGGATCGCGCACGCGAGGGAGGGAATGCGTTGGCCAAGATACCAAGCTAGGATGGCCACGATTACGTATAGGGAATGGCATGGGTAAACTGTGGGTGTCAGCGCCCGTACATCGTACCTGCTGAAAACGAGTACCCGCATGACGGGTTTTGTACCCTTTTCGCCCACAGGCTGCGCCGCCGTGAGGGAGTGTCCGCCGTCGTTGTCGTTGTTGTCGCGCCATTGTGGCAAATCATGCTCGCGTGCAAACACAAATGCGGACACACACCATGCGTTTGCATTCGTGCTTGCACACGAGCACCAGTGGCGTTGAGGGGTCACAGCGTTCCCGCTCACCCTGATACGAGATCCTACCACATCCTCTTGTCCTTTTCCGTCCCCGTCCCTCCACCGCATGCAGAGATCGCCGTGGTCATTTACGACACAGAGGCACATGCCATATGGTTACATGGGGTGCGTCATGTCTTCACTTGCGACCTTGATACATTTCTAAAAGGCAGATTTGATGAAAGGAAGTATCAAGTGAGTCGGCCAAGATCAGAATGAAAGTCTCTGCACGAGAGTGAGTACCTTGTCCAGTGCTAGTCCTTCGTAACTCTGACAATTCGTGTTGTGACCAGTTCCTGTATCTTCGATTCCTGTCCAAGACTCTGCCCCTGGCTCTCACCCAAATTCAGCCATACCCGTAGACGATGTCGATCCGCCGAAGCGGTTGAAGCTTGTTGTCCCCGCTGGTAGCTTCACTGTCGTAGGCAACCTTCAGATCGACGGCGAAGCAGAAGAGATGGCAATGGTCAACAAGCCAGTACCTTCCGTGACCCTTCAACTCTGGCAAAGTCTCCTCAAACCGCGCGGGTTCGAACTCGACGGTGGGAAACTCGTCCGAAGTCCACGCCACGCGATCACCACCCTCGACGCCAACACGACCGCGGGCACAGTCCAATGGTGGGAATCGTAACGGAGCCAGAGTCGAACACGGCAAAGAAAGCGTCGTATCGTTGTTTAAGCATGCGCACTCGTTTGCTCCGGTCACCGCGAAAGAACCTGCTGTGCGACAACCATTTCGGCAGAATACGACGTGTCCAGTGGTCTGCCCTGGTGAGGCGGAAGTGAATGGTTTACACAAACCCATTCGACCAGGAGAGTCAGCTATACCGACTCTACCTTGGTGAAGCACGCTGTAGGTTGGCAATAGAGAATGGAGGTTGTATCGTGGTTGATGATGATGCCGAGGAACCGAACTTGGACGAAGTGTGTCCTTTACCCCCCCTCAAGATCGCGACGCCAGTACCCGGTAGGTCCAAGCCGATCACGATATTCGACTACTCACAGACGCACGTAGATGCGGAAGCGGTCCGCCTGAGCTTGTCCGGTCTAGACCAGTCCGAGCTCTGTTGGATTCGACGTCTCGTGTAAGGCTGGTCGGTTCGTTTTTCGTTTTTCTTTCATCATTCGAGTTAGTCACCATCAGACGCGTGTATAGGGATAACGCTGGAGCCGACCTTTTCTCGCCGGTCGACGCACCTCCTCTGCCCCGGTGGAATGGGTGCCAAGTTTGACAAGGCAGTGGAATGGCGAATCCCGGTTGTTCCTTTGGCCTGGCTGTAATATATTGGGCAGTTGGGGACCATTTTACCTGTGGACGACTGCCTCGTTGGTGGATCTCATGTGGGAGCAGCTATCGAGGGGATCAGAGTTCTAGATCCTCCAGAGGAAGGAGAAGCCAGTGGCAGCAATCCCACGATGTCTTCTCCACCCGCAGTACCTTCACTAAGTAAATCCCCCCCCCCCCTTGAGGCCGACCTAGACCCGCCTCACTTCAGACGACGTCGCGGGCGAACCCGCTCGATCGATTGACGATACCCATGTCGAAAGCCAAAGTTGACATCCCAGCCCGAGTCCAACGTCCCTAGTTCAAGCTCGGCCACACGCCCATGCTCCAATGCCAACCCAAACACAGGCTTTGACACCAGCCCAAGTCCGAATACCGTCATCAACCTCGCCGATCAAACTTCTCCCCTCGAGCTCCATCCCCAATGCGTTCGCCCCTTCGTCACCCGCGCATCTCCCAGACACGGACGCCATCACGAAGGCGCTCCACGAGAGCCTAACGTCGCTCCTCGGGAAGCGGTCCATTGTGGAATACGAACGCGACGAAGCAATACGTGATGCAGGCGTGGGTACGGCGAAGAAGGGGGAAAGGGTGAGGCCGAGTGGGCCATCCAACGTACGTTTTGTCTGTCTCTCGCATTCGACATTCGTGTGTTCATGCCTCTTGCATGCATGGTCTACTATGTACAGGTCCCTTCGCCCGAGAACGTCATCTCCCCTCAACGTCCCCCCATCGCACCTCCGCCAGTCCCACCACCAGACCTCGAGATCAGCATGAGCCTGCTAGACGGATTCGGCACGGATGCGATGCGCTCGACAGAGGAAAGTCTACGCGTGACGTACGAAGACCCGGGGCAGGCAGAAGAGAAACGACGGTTGTTGAGGATGGTCGGCGTCATCCCTGGAGTAGCTGGTGCCGTTAGTGCTAGGAACTCGGAGGTGGGGAGGGTACGACGGACGAAACGTGGCCGATCATGAATCTTGGAGAGAGTAGACATGCGGGGTGCTCGTTACTCGTATTTGACGACGTGTATAGATCAGCAGCAATCCTATCTTCCTCCTCTCCAGACCTGGACAGCATTCATTGTATGTTGATGATCCCAAGGAGCATTACTGCTACAGGCAAGGAACATCGACCTCCATTCGACCATCGGAGTTTGTTGGTCATACAATGCAACTCATCATCGTGAAGCTGCACAAGGCACATAGTACTAATGTCAAACAAACATGTCCCACACCAGCCTAGTATATACAACTCACTGGCAACCTGAGTCACTATTCCGAGTCCTCCGAGTCATCCTCACACTCCCAAAGTTCTTCTGCTGACTCGTCAGAATCGAATTCTTCAACATGCACCTCTGCATCTGGGATAGACCTATCGTGAAATACCTAGTAATAAACAAGTCAGACAATGCTCAACAAACCAATTGACCTCTTACACACCTTGTAAGTGTAACATCTCATTGGATCTACCTTGCTCCTCCCAATGGGTATGTGCATGTTCTCTCCTGGAAAGCATATTTTACCGGTCCATCTCCTTGCAACTGCCTTGATGACATGCATGTTCAGACCAACAACTATCATCCTCCAGCTCACATCCTTCAAATCAGCTGGCAAACTGTCTCGGAGACGCCGCAAACCCTTGGTTGGCAATTTAAGTTTCCAATTGATAGTTGTTCGGAATGCATAGATCCTGTCCTTGAGTACCAGCGCACTGCTTAATCCTGGGAAACCCTTTGGGGCAACCCAATAATATGGTGGTTCCCTTGCCCCTAGAGCATTCTCATCATAGCGGACAACTTGAAGTCTACCTGCCCTTTGTATACATTCAATACCACCCAAGCCTTGGATCCAGTTGCACACAATGTGTTTGAGTGTTGTAGAAAAGTAGCTGTGGAACCAATTTTCATAGATATGGTTACCAGTCAACTGTGTCCCCTCATCATGAAGGTTCATGGCCTTGAAGAACTGTCGCTTGCCAGAGAGGTTTTGCATTTTGAGTGCCTTTGCCAGGACACAACGGAGAGTTGGTGTTGGTACACAGGCACAAGCATCTGTGCGAATGTGACCAAGCTTGGGATCCTGCCTAGGCCGAACAAAGTAGAACCATGACAAGGGATCATCAGGAAGATCTTTCATCTGTATTGCAGATAGTATTTCTTGACATCTTCGGACAGCCTCTGGGGCATATGCATAGCACTCTGCATGAATGGCTGAATCTTGATTACCATGGATGGTTTGCAACACTGTTTCAGGAATGCAGCCCCACTGCTTTGCAAGGGTTGTCATACGGTCAACATCCTGTTTCAACAGTTTGCTGTTTGTCTTGTCAGATCTAAGCCAAAGGCAAAACATATGTCTTACCCAAGGTCTACAATCTCCTTCTCAGACCAAATGTCCACAATGTAGCACACAGCACCAGCCTTTTCACTCCAGTCCTTCCAAAGTTTAGCCTTGAGTGGGGTTACCTGGATGGTCTTGATATGGCTTGTGCAACTGTAGAATACTTTGCTGGGACTCGAAATTCCATCATTAGAGCTGCAGAGAGCCCACATGGGACCACAGTCAAGCAGTGGCTCCATGTCCTGGAGAACATGAAAAGAAGCTGCACTATCCTTGAAGAGCACATAGAAGATGTTGCCAAAGAATGTGAACTGCACCACAACTGGTTGTTCCTGCCCAAGATGTTTGACAAGCAGATAAATGAGAAAAAGTGTTTTCCCTAGTAACACAAGTGTTTATAAGGGGCTAAGTCTCAAATGCATGGTACTAAGAATTGTCCAAGACTTACCAATACCAGGCTGTCCTGTGATATAAGCCCCTCGATGATATCGACTGGTTTTCAATGAAATATCCCTTTCTCACGAGCATCTTGTCGTTGTCAATATCCTTGGAGAAAAGGAATTGAAAGGCATTGGTATGTCCTGCCAGGTCGATGTACTTGATCTCTGCATCCTGTTTCAAGACACATCTGGGGGTACCCCAAACCCTGCGGGCAAACAAGTTGAGATTGTTGCATACATGCTTTGGAAGTATTTCTGTCATTGGGGTTTGGTCGACAAGAGAGTGACTCAGTGACGTCACACTTGGTCAGATTTGAACACACCCGCGCGAACGCGAACACGAATCAGAAACACATCATTATTTTCCACGGCGAGTAGAATGGAGGCAGTGACCAATATTTCGATCCCCAAAGACTACTTTCGCAGCGCCCCGTACGAATCCTGGGCATGGTGTTTGCTCTGCATCCATGACACCCAGCAACTCGCAGTTCATTTCAGGACAACGAAACGATTCAGAAATGGGTGGTCTTACTTGGCATCTTCGCGATCGCCTAAGACGCACATCGCCGACTTGTCTATTCTGCTTGATAGCAGCGACCTGGACGTCTTTGATTGTACCTGTCGCGCGCACGACACCGCCAGTCGTGTCACGGGAAAAGCCAAGCGGTCGGGTCTGATAAGCAAACGGCTATCGCCGAGATGACACTGCAACCCAACCTGGTGCGCAAACTTCAGGACATCCCTGCAAAATAATAAGGTGTGCCACGGTACGTAACCTGTCAATGGAACAGCCATTTCAAACATGAACTTGTACTGGTCATGGTCAAGAGGACAACGAAAAACGGCGTCACAGAGTTGGACTGCCCGATCGCATCATGGAGAACGAGCTGAAGAGAATTTCCACTGTCCAGAAAAAGAGTTGCACCCTGAGCCACATGACACAGTGGTCGTCAAATTTCGACGCCCACCTGGTCGAAAACCGACCACCTTGTTGAGATGTCCCCTCGCTGGCCGGACGAAATCGGTGGGTTTGGACCGGCACGTGTGAGGAGCACTGATGGGCAGCTATGCCCAGAGAGAGGACCCAAACCAGAGAACCAGTTGTTGTCTTGGTCAATACTGTAGGCAATTCGGACCGATCGGTTAAGGTTGGGGCCGCTGACCCTGATGGAATTGCGCCCAGTATGATCTAACCAAGGACTCGGATCCGGCTTAAGGAAGGCCCATCGAGGACTGAGTCTCCATTGAAAAATAGGAACCATACCTTGAGGGTCATCAGGTCGTAGCTGTCGTCTGGTCAGGCTGCTGCCCGTGAGATGCTCGTTAACCTGCGGTTGCTCACAGCTACCCAGATGGGATGTCGAGGAAGGATAATGTAAGATTGGTACAGGTCGAATCGAACTTTATGGGGCATCGAGTTCGTAATAATCCGCATCGGATGGATGCCTTTTTCAAGTCGCCGTCTCGTTTTGCACCCACACATCCGCTCAGAGTAAAATTTAAATAAGGTTCCCCCTTTTTGAAGCCTTCCTCATTATGGGAGCCGACAGAGCTTAGCCGTGCTAGCGCTCGCACTTAAATGGGCGGTCCTTGACCGCCATCAGTTGCGGGTCCTTCCCATCCAAGTTTTCAATGTTCGAGTACACAGTGCGCACCAGCATTCCTCTGGCCCAGACTGTGTGCTGACTGCAGGCTCAGTCTCATCCTATCCATGAATCTGCCGAGTTGGCGATCGATTTTCTTGTAGTGGGTGGTGGTCTCGCCGGTGTGTCCTGCGCACTGGCCTTGAGCCGAGTAGGACACAGAGTGGTCGTTCTTGAACAGTTCACATACTCGGAGAGTTCAAAAGTGCGTGTCGGGCAGCTCAGTGTTTTGTGTGTTTTCCTGACTAGTAACCTACAGATGTCACACGGAGGTATTCGATTACCTCCCAACGTTGTAAAAATCCTGTACAAGTGGGGACTGAAGGATGCTCTGGATGCTATATCTGTTGAGTCCCGTTCATTTGAAATGGACAAGTGTGGGTTTGTTTCGCGTGCGTAATCCGGGATCTTACCAGGGCCATAGACGAAACAGGGGAAGTGCTAGGGACGCACGTTTGGGATGAGGATATATTCACAGAGACTGGTGGAGCGTTTCTACTCTGTCATGTGAGTTTTTGATCGGGTGTCGTTACCACACATAATGATCTTGCTCATGCCATGCCGTAGC
>JBBPJP010000673.1:0-16891 GCA_038088775.1 Boletus barrowsii | reverse complement strand
CATTATTGTCATCTTCATTGTCAGAGAGCACATGTAGAAGCCTTCCAAGTTTGCCATATGCTGACAGATTCTTTGCTGCCAACTTTGGTTTCTCAGATGCCTGAGTACTGCCTTTCAATTCAAGATATCGCTCTTTGTACTACACTTAGAATACTTCATTACCAGGAATTATCCACCTGAATGGATTGAATACATACCAACTTCTCAGCATGCTTGATAGCTTTCTTGTGTAACTCAATTTCCCAGTAGCACCATATATAATTTGCCTTTTGAACCGGGTCTAATACTTGACAACATACATTAGCAATTGACTTGGAAAGTGTAGAACTAAAAAATATGTGGGGTCATGTACACATTCCCATAATATAGACATCCAAGTCTGAACTTCTCTCATAATAATCCATGATTTTCTTGATACCCACTTCGAGTCCTATCTAGAAATCTGCATAGTCAGTCTTGGTGCTTTGTGAATACCAGGCTGTATGCAAAGCTTTGAGGGCAGGGAGTACAAGATGGATTGCCAGACCACGGTCAGATGAGAAAGCCTGTTGAGCTTCTTTGGCTTTGCACAAGAGTGCAAGGAGAATGTGGACTCACATCCACTCATCATCAGCTAACTGTAAGTTCATTAGCTTTTGCTGCTGATTGCAATCATGCTTGGTGGCAGCCAGTTTATGGACAAATGAGTTGATGTCATCTCTAAGAGTTTTGGCACATTCAAGCATAAAAAATGATGACGACCAACAGATTGGCATGTCAAGTAGTAGCTGCAGAGGCTGCTTGTGAGGTGAGTGATTGGGTTGCTCTTATAGCTGGATCATCCAGAAGAGTTGCTTCCATTTAGCTGACGACTGCTCTTTCATGGCAATTGTCCAGACTATGCTGACCTTGTCGCTTTGTACTCCTCGTGTAGCAATGAGATCATGGTCCAGGTTTTGTGGGTCATAGGCTTTTGACTTGCTGTGTGTGCTAAGCAATGCCTGGGTGGCTAAGTTGACAATGTGAGCCAAGCACCTAGAAGACTGTGTTAGCCCAAGCAACACTATTAAAACAATAGACCATGTACCGAACACAATGTTGCTTGCCATTGAAGGGCTTCCCAGTTTCCAGTTGGATTTGTCTCGCAAATTCTACTATCATTGTGTCCATGTCCATGGCATTATCACATGTCACATGCCCGATCTACAACAGTTGAATTAGTTTTGAACTTTCTGCTGTAATGCCAAAGTGGGCACAAACACAAACCTTATTGTGTACATCTAATCATGCAACAACCTTGTAGAGGGCCTGGCTGAGGCAAACACCATTGTGTGCACTGTTAAGTTGCATGAATCTGAGAAGTGTTGTGTGTATCTCCCAAGCCCCAGGCACTGTCTCTTCAATCCAGAATTCCATTACTGCAAAATAAGCATTGACATTTGAGGCTTGCCAAGCACATGTCAAATTGATCCATCCCTTTACTGAGTCACTCTAATAAAGTCAAATGAGTATGTGTCACTGTAGTGTTGCAATATGCACAAGTAACCGACTTTGTAAACTCTGCATTTGATTCTTGAACATCTCAATGATCACTTCTCATGTTGCTCTTTGATTGAAAATTTTGATGCCCTTCATTGCATGTGAGGTGATACTGATCATGTTGTGAAATAACAGATGTTCAAGGATAGATAAAGACTGGTCTTTATTGATGAGCCACTAGATTGCGGCCTCATGAAAGAGTTCATTGCTGTATGGGGGAATAACCCCTTTGGCAATGACAGCCCGAAGGTGGGAATCAAGCCAGCATTGCTTCTGAGTACTCACAGTGTTTTCTTTCCACTCCTTGCAGTCCTTGGGAAGCATGGATGTGAATTCACTTGCCTCCGCCCATCACAGATACTCAGCCCGGTGATGCTACTCCAAATGATGCTGTAAGGTTAACATGTCTGACAGCGCTACTACATGCGAGCACGACCTAGAAGTCCATTAACATCAATATATTAGCAAGCAAGCGAGTGACACATGAGCATTTCTTGCATTTGCGCAGTTTCTTGTTGTTTTCGGAGTAAACAGGCATGAAAATCTCATCAATGTCGGGCATACAGTTTTCCCAAGCTGGAGTTTCATTGATGCCAAGGACATTGACATCATCAAGGAGTCCATCCACACCAGCTACATCTTAAGGTAATGTGGATGTCAGGGCTATTTTGTATCAATGAGTTAGTACTAGAGAACAGCAATAATGGACTTGCCATTGCTTGCCCGAGCACTGGATCCAATCAGGTTGCTCTGGCGTGGTCTTTTAGTCTAAAGCCTGTAGATAAAGATTTAGTGACATGACAACCACTATAGTACTAAGACTACTTACCTTTGTGGAGTCTTGAATTGTTCAGTGAAATCTTCTCTTCATCGCTGGAATCTTGAATATGGCCATGATTGTTGGTGCCTGTCTTGCATTTGCGGTTTGGTAATGACTCGGATGGAGGTATTGGAGGATTTTTGTCTGCCGGTGGTGTTGGGTTGGTTGGGTCATTGTTGGGTAAAGGGATACTCGCCGTGTGTTGAGCATGTTGGTGGGAATGAAGCTTAAATGTGGTGGCATTATCTTGATCACATAGTGTAGCTGACAGCACTCCTGTTCGCTTGGGTTGAGATTCCTCATTTTCCATGCCGAGCATGTACTATATGGGGATGGATTGGGTGAGAACAAACAATGCACTAAATATGGTAAAGACTGTGTGGCCGGTGGCTACCATGAACTATATAGTTGCAAGCCTGGGCTTGGCCCAGGGCCCAAGGTCTACCAAAATGGAAACCCAAGCCCGGAGCCTAATGGGGCCTTCAGTGAAGGCCGGGTTGGGCTCATGCTTCAGGGGCCAGGCTCGGGGCTTGAGCCCGAGCCTTGCACATCACTAGATACACCCCATGAGCAATTAGGCTTTTGCACAGATAAAACCCCAGGTAATGGTGACTATACCCATACCCATCCAAAGGGTATGGGTAGCAGATCCATTGGCAGTAGAAGTACCCTAGGATATACCCCTTTGTAGGTATACCCATGGGTACAGTGTATCTGAGTCCATGATATGTGTATCTATGTAGTACTAGTAATAATATCCCATCCATCTTCGAGCTTGGTCTTCTTACCCTGAATGTCTGGCAAGTCACTCACATGCCTCACATCATCATTTTTGATGAGATTTAACCTACTTCATGATCCCAGACAAAGTAATGCACAAGTTGATTGTGTGGATAACTTGGAGCAAACATGGGAAAGTAAGAGGTGGCTGCGGCTGAAAAGACGTTCAACATCGATCGAGGTACTGTACATGGTGTTAGTCGATGAGTTGATAGCTGCATTAAACAGGAATCAAAACACACCAGGTATAGATAGATAGTCCAAGGCCATTCGGGAGAGCTGGGGATAGGTGTTGTGGCATTCATACCACCACACAATGGGATTGGGAACATGTTTGACCTGGGTCATTAGGTAGTGGGTAAGTTCTGACCCAGAGTCAGCAAGTTTGGGAGGGGCCAGAGCTGGCAGGTCATCGAACATATTGTTAACCTGTATGGAATTTCCCAATGAGTTCAAATGTTAGCAGTACTGAGGGCAGATGTAAATATACCTTGTGGCCCTTCTCAGGCGCTGGTGCAATCATGATGTCTTCAATATCTGAGTCTGTTGTGTTATTAGTACCATTGGTGTGCATATATGTCTACTCAAACTCAGTGGTAATCAATTTGCAGGTGGTCTCAATCCATTCCTTGGGCCAGCAGGCTTCCTTGAAATAAGTCAGTTTGTGTTGAGGATAAAGGACTGGTGTTCTGTGTTAGTAGTCAAACACAACATTAATGAAATGTACTTATTGCAATACGGTAGACTTCCAGTTGGTCCATGTGTGAATAGTGACAATTGAGGGTCTTCTTAGCAAGTGAGACTGCAAAGCAGATTGATGGGAGATAAGCTCAATTGTGTGAGTATGTTGTGAAGGTCTTGTCAATAAGGTCCATGGCTGGGATGATTGTTGCAAGGTTGGGTGTTGATCTCCTCAAAAAGAAAAGTGTTGCATCCTTGAGCACCTAGAGCGCATGCAGGTAAGTTTGTTTGTTGTTGTTTTACACAATTGTGCACTGCTGGTATCAATATGCAGACATTGTGCAGCCTACCTTGAGAATATTGTGGAGTTGCTCAATCACCATCCATTCCTCATTGCTTAGCTCATATCTTCATAGCCCAAGGTCCCATTGCTGTGTCACCTGGTCAACTGCTGTTCAATGAGTCAATGCGTACTCCAGCATGTCAAACATGGAGTTCCAATGAGTGGCAACATCCTGTGGCAAGTTCATGACATCAAATGCAATTTCTTCAAGATCTCATGCCAGGCAGGAAGGATCACCATAGTCAAGTGGATGACTTTGAAGGCAAGTTTACAGAGCTGAGAATATGGTCAGGATTGGTGGTGCATTGCTACCTGCTTGCTCACCTTCACCAACACTAACTTGACAGGCCTTATCGATCTTTCTATTCCCAGCCATTCTTCTGCAGTCAATTCATCCAGCTCATTAACCCACCCTTCGTCATTGTCATCTTCATCCTCGAGCTCATCACTACCTACATCATCCTCATCAAATCTGCTTTGCAACTCAGACAACTCATGGTCCTCCTCAAGCATCCCTTTCTTTGTATCAAACTGTGCTGTCAACGTCTTAGCGATCAAATTTACAACATGGAGGAAGCAGCATGTGTGGCTCGCTACACCCTGGAACTCAGGTACATGCTCCACCAACCTCTCTATCATGACATCGTTATTAGATGCATTATTGCATGTTACAGCGAGAATCTGCACCATCGCTTAGATCATGGTAAGTTCTGGTTTATCCATTGTGACCCATACCTTGTTAGTGATCCCAAACTCCTCCAGCATTGTGGCAAACACTGCCACCAGCTTGCACCCACTATGCGACTACATGTGTTTCAATCACCGTAACAATAACAGAATCATATATATCTTACCTTAGCAACTTTGATGACATCTAACAGTAGTGAAAGCAGTGCATCTTTGTGTTCCAAGTGGACACAAAAGGCAATGAATGCCCGATGGTTTGGGGATGTCCAAGTGTCCATCATGAAGCTGAGCTTGCTATTGTGTGTCTGGTAAGCATAGGACCACTTGTCTATCACCTTGCTCACCTGCAACAACCTAGCAATTCGATTGTGGGTCCGTGCAAAAACAAGCTGGACATCATGTGAAACAGTTAGAATCAATGATATGTAGCATTCAGGTCTCCCAGTCTTCATTAAACACTTAAATCCCCTGTCATCAACAATGGAAAAAGGCTGCAGGCTCTCCACTACCCCATGGACAATCTCAGCTCTATGTGGAAGAGGATTATCAAGCCATGGACAGCAAACCACCATGACTTACTTTGTTTCCTGCCACGTGTGTTGCTGGTGCAAGTAGGTGATCTTCCCTTTACCCTTTCTTTCAAATGCCATAGTAATTGATCCATCACAAAGGACACTTCGAACTATCTTGGTGCAGACTTCGTCTACATCTTTAGCCTTGTCAGCAGCTGTCATCACCTCAGGGCCCCAGCAAGATTTTATGTGTTTGTGCATGTTACCTGTCGATCATGCATCACCAGTGTCAAGGTATCGACAAACAGTGCTTTTACAGCCATGTGCACAGCATTTAAATGCATGTGCACACTAGCCATTGAGGACAACAACCTGTGGCCTGGGCTCAAAAAATATGTACACCAGCAAGACCCAATCTTTTGTTAGATGGGCTGTGAGATGGGTGTGAGCTGACTTGAATTGTCTTATGATTGTAGCTTACTCAATTTGTCTTCAGGATTCACAGATTGTGGAGAGGGACTAGCAGGACAAATGGAGGAATTGTCCTTGCTAGATAAGTTATTCCCCACTTCTGGCTCATTAACAGGATGTGTTAACTCCTGGTGGGATGTCATAGAGCTGTGGGAGATGCCAGTGTCTTGGGCAACATGTGCCTTTTTGGGAGCTGCTTCTTTGCTGGTAACATCATGCTGTCACTTTTTGGGCTGAGTAGTTAGGCCTGCCTTTCTTGATGGTCTTCAAGAGCTGCCTTGGCCTTGCTTGTCATTTTTGTTAGATGCTTTGTGGGCAGAGACAACATGATGGTCTGGTGATGAAAGATGGTTGGTTGAGTAACAAAAATTATTTTCTTGATTTGTCATCTGTTTTTGGGTGACATCCACTTTCTGTGTTGATATCCCTATCTAGTACTATATGCTTTTCAGATTATTTACTGTTTAGTTAATGGATAATGGCACAGGTATACAGATTGGGGCTAGTCAACCCATACCCATACCTGAGCAGGACCCATACCCCATACTCACATGGGTCATCAGTACCCATGATAAAGTCTATGAGTGATGGGAGCAAGCACGACACCAAAACGATCACACAAACTTGTCCAGGAGGTAAGGAGAGATGTTGAGCATGATTGCAAGTGCGAAATTGATGGAGATGGCATCCAGATGGATGGGATGCGATGTGGGATGACCGCTGCAACTATTTTTCCTTATTTTTCCAATTACTCATTCACTTGTTATTCATGTTTGCGCTAATAGCCCCTATCTCAGATATTCACTAATGAACTCTTTGTTACACAACTACCGTTCATTCACTACACTTCCTAACTTCCCAAACTCCTACAACTCTTCACATCATCACATTCAATGCTATGCACTCTAGACTTACACATGTTATACATCATGTTTGCCTTATGTCCCCTATCTGCCTCATGTATGCATAGCCTCTTTTATCCTCCAGTTACATCACTACTCATGTATGCCTCATGCTACCCAGTCTCTCCAGCTCAATACTCTATATAGTAGTTCTAGATAAGCATAGCCTGACATAGCTCGGTCTATGCACATGTACTTATAGTATAAATACTAGATCCCAGTAGCACAAGACTCCCCAGTCTTGTTGTCCTGGAGTTTTCCCATACTTACAGTAGATCACTCCTAGTGCTCTTGCTTTGCTTTTCAACACCTAGCTCTTAAGTGTTGTTTCAGCGAAATGTCAGTGGACAAAAATGTACACAGATTTGCTTGTCGAGCTGCGCACATTTGTACCCAATGCTCTTTGCCATGCTAGCGGCTAGACTGACTGGATGATCCACCTTACCTTGGCATTAAGGGCCAGCAGTGGCATCTGGATGAACTTTGTAGAATCACCCTAGCTTGAAGCCATGGTGGTGGTAGTGGATTAAGGCTGCAGATCAGGATTGGAGATTAAATCTGATCCTTATCTCCATATTGTAGGGACTGAGTTGTTCCTGACTTGAATGTAGAGTTGGACAATGATATTTATGTGAGAGATTGTAAATATATTCCAACATACTGTCTCATCTTGTTGGAGATGGTATGATATTTACTTATATATAAATGTTTGTTGCAAACCTCTCAGCTATTTGGGATTATCACAATTTTGCAATTTTTGTGATGCTCCTTAGGCCATTTCTATAAGATGCAATCAACAAGAAACTTGGGCAAAATGAGTTCAATGGTGACCTTCTGAAGTGGTTATGCATAGATGACAGCTGGAAGCACTCATTGGTTATGATTTCATTCCTTTTCATAACCAGTCATGACACCCAGGGCCCAAGGACTACACCCTCCCTAACTTCTACCATCATTCTCTTATATCTGTCATCAAGCAAAAGATCATCAATCCAACTCACACATCACTTTCCATTTTGAACCATATTAACTATAATGGCAGCCACCACACCAAGATCACAACATCTGGGTACATGGTGAACTCTTTACTTCCACCATGTTCCTTGAAGTACATCAGGCCCTTCAGAACTCACTGCCAGAGCCTGATTATAACGTGTCTTGTGTAGTTGCTGGACTCATGTTTTGGTCTGATTTAACACAGCTAATCATCTTTGGCAACACCAAATTATGGCCACTGTACAATTATTTCAGGAATGAATTGAAGTATCGAAGATGTCAACCAACAAGTAATCTTTGCTCTTACACAGCATATTTTCAAGTGGTGAGTCTTCTGGAGCATCGTGCTCTCATTCTTTGTTTGGCCACCTGATGGATTCAAAGATTTTCTGTTAGAAAGTCTTGGTGGGAAAGCCACAAGTGATGTGCTTTTTACGCATTGCCAGCACAAGTTCTTTCACAAGCAGTGGAAGATATTGCTTGACAACAAGTTCAGAGAGGTGTATCAGCATGGCATCATTATACTGTGCTGCAATGGTGTGAAGCAACAGTTCTATCCATGTATATTCACATACTCTGCCAATTATCCTGAGAAGTTTATTCTACACTTAACCTGGGTTGTCCACTTATGCCACATTTGTTTGATAAATGATAGGATACTTATCATGGCTATATGTAACCTCGGAGCCTGCCCATGTCCACAGTGCACACTTCAAATGGTGCACGTACCCACTATGGGTACTCAGGATAATATGTCTCAGTGAGAGCTGTTGGCTTGTTTCAATGATGGCAACCAGTGAAACAAGGTTCTTTGTGCAAGAAACCCTTATCTACCAGAAGAACTATGCTGTCCACTCCCCAAAAATCCAGATGATCCTCAAGAATGAGTCCCTGGTTTCCACTTTGGTAAGCTTGGGTTCACTTGTAAGAATATATTTGTGCTGACCCCATGTGGAACAGAATACCTTCTTGGAGAGCCTTCACAAATTTGGTTTCAACCTATTCATCATGCTCATGGTTGATCTATTGCACAAATTTAAGCTCAGTGTATGGAAGGTGATATTCATGCATCTGCTACACATGCTAGAGAGCTTGAAAGGAGGTAAGTTGCACAAGCTTGATTGAAGGTGTGGTTTCTTGAACTCAATGCTCCAGACAACTCAACTGATCCAATCTCTGCTCAAAGATGTTGCCAGGTCCCCTCATTTGGCAGAGATATAATTTATCAGTTCTCAGGAAGTGTGTCTGAGATGAAGAGGATAATGGTGCATAATTTCAAGGACCTTCTTCAGGTACATAGTAATTCAGCACACATCAGCCTTCTCCTGAATCGGGTCCCAGTGAGTGCTTCCTATTTTTGAAGGGTTGCTGCCAGAACCCCACAATGAATCTGTGTTGAAACTCATTTCTCTCCTATGTTAGTGGCATGGGCTTGTCTAACTATGGATGCACACAGACACCACGCTTTGAATCATAGATGATGTCACTTGACGTCTAGGAGATTCCATTTGGGATTTTGAGGCCAACATGTGCCCCACATTTAACAGCAGAGAGCTGAGGAGTGAGGCTAAGAAGCACAATGTTGTGAGACTCTCAGTTATTCCCTGTCCTGAGGTACAAGCTCTACTACTGCAACACTGTCAACCAAGAACACTCAATATTTATATTTACAAGCTCCTGGTCTTGTCTCCTGCGGTGGTCCGGAGTTCCAGAGGCAGAGGGTCTGCGGACGAAAGTCCGGAGATGGTGGATGGAACTCTGGTCGGAGATGAAGGAGGTAGCCTCAGAGATCAAGGGGTTAATCTCGGAGATGCTAGAGGTAGTCCCCAGGCAGTCACTAGGTAGTGAGAGTGCTAGAGACATTGGAGTACCAAGGGGACGGAGGGGGTGAGGACATCGGCACAGGACTTATGTGTCACGCCTTTGCCAAGCCCACGGGTCCTTGTATTTCAGAGGGTTGGAGGTCCAAGGTAAGAGAGGGAGAGGAGGAGAGTATAATGAAGACAAGATCAAGAGGAGGAAGATCATGAACTACATGATGATGTTTAAGACATTACAATTTTCATACTGAGATATCTATTGTACATCTCGGAGATATATATAGTACTGTCTGGGTAATCTCCAGACCAGAGGGAATGGAGGAAACATAATGAGGGTGATGTACATAGGGATAGAGAATGGTGGCATGCACAGGACTGAGTAAGTGTGCATGGAAGACAGAGGGAAGGAAAGACCAGAGGGCTATACAGAATGATGACTGTACCATTTATAAAAGGATACTAGAATAAATGGAGATAGAAATGTAAGGGAGGATCTGACTGAGGGGTGTACAAGTCCGAGGGTTTCCGGAGAGGGTCTCCAATGGAGTTCATTGGAGGTAGACCTATGATTCAGGAGAAGGTTGGAGAGGACTGGAGATGGTGGATAGGGGCCAGAACAGGATATGACAAGCTGCATGCTCTCAGGGATTATGTGGCTTCAATTCAAATGTGCAGAACAATGGATTTGTACTTGACACAACTGGTTCATATCCTCTTCCATCTATGCTGTTTTTGTGTGATCTAATCTTCACCTCAGAGAGAATGGAAACATTGAGTTGCAAAAGGGAGATATATACATACCAGTCACAAGGACTTTGTTTGTCAATTGACTTGAATTGAGCATTGATAGACAAGAGTACAACAGCTTTGCAAGTCTAGGAGAAGCAGTCCACTGGAACCTGTTCCAAATGATCCAGACAAATGCTACACTATTGGGAAATCACAACACTGACTGGTCAATCTTGATAACTTCTTTCGGAGGAATGTGGATGACCTGGCTGTGAAGGTGCAAGTGTTTGTTTCAATTTTTGACAGCTATAAACAATTTAAGCAGAATTTCATGCTAAAATTGAAGCATCACCCTTTTTTGCATCAAGACAGTTCATGTGCATGGTTCACAACAAAGTGACAGTCCTGATATACTGCCTGGCCTAGGCAACACCTATGATGTATCAGATATAGCCAATGTTAATCATGTCCTACTCAAAGGTGGTCATATTTACCAACACAATGTGCTTTGGGTAAACCATACCTCATATGATGTTCACCATGGTCAGGATACTCTCAATCTCAACACTGACCACTGAGATATCATGATGTTATGCAAGTCAACTCCAGACTGCTCAACTGCCATGGTACAGCACCACTTCTGCTATGCTTGCATCATTGGTATTTATCATGCAAATGTCCAGTATATTGGACCAGGATTCAAGGATGATCAACCCTACTGCCTTGACTTCATACATGCATAATGGTTTAAGTGAATCCCATCTGATCCTGGTGGAGTTGGACTTGATATGCTATACTTTGTTTCCATCAATGATAGTGATGCATTTGACTTCATTGATCCTGCAGAGATACTCAGAGGGTGTCATTTGATACCTGCCTTTGCAAAATGAATGGTTCACCCAGATGGCAGTATGTTGTCTCCTGTTGCAAGAGACACAAATGACTGGAAGTATTACTATGTCAACTTGTGAGTTCAAACCATCATTTGCAAGTACTCAACTTTCTTAATTTGGCACTATTATTTGTAGATTTGTAGACCGTGATATGTTGATGAGACATCATTGGGGCCTTGGAATTGATCATCATTATTCACATGTTCTAGAGGGTTTGGATGGTCCAGAGCAAAATAATGCCTCAGATGGGACTAACATTGGATTTGATGACTTGAACAATGATTTTGATCCAGGTGCTCTTGATTGGGAACAGCCTGCAGATAGTGATACATCTTATGGTCTTCTATATGAAGTCTTAGAGAAGGATATCTCAGAGGACATGGACTCTGACATTAGTTTGGATGATAATGATAATGATAATGATGATGGGAACTTAGATGATGATGAGGATTCAGACTGGGATGAGATGTATGAGATGTATGGTTCTGATTGGGATGGTGATCAGTCAGATTAGTATGTATGAAGGTTTTTTACTTGATATTTCTACCATTATATATTTGGTGATCATATCTGTCTAAGATGTATATACAGTGTAATACAGATCTATGAGATATCCTAAATGTATATTAATTCAATTATAATGATATGCCATTGCTGGCTACTGTGTAAGGATATATCTAGATATATCAGCACATTGAGGATCAGATACTTAGATAACCATTTATATATCTTGATTCAATTAGAATGATATGCAATTGCCAGCTACTGATCACACTGATAATTACTTGAGCTTGTTATGATCAACTTATAGTATATATTTACTTATTGGTAAGGCTATATCTAACTTTCTTCAAAGTGATTCAATATAGTTCAAGTATAAAATGTCTGCCTAAGATTATCCAATAATATGATATATATATCTGCATGATATGTTAATTGTCATCTGTATATCTTAATTGAATAAAGAAGATATGTTTTACAATTGCTCCTATCCCTAGTACTTTTCACCTATTTTTCCTTATTTTTCTAATCACTCATTCACTTGTTATTTGTATTTGCGCTAATAGCCCCTATCTCAGATATTCACTAGCGAACTCTTCGCTACATGACTACCATTCATTTGCTACACTTCCTAACTTCCCAAACTCCTACAACTCTTCACATTGTCACATTTGATGCTATGCACTCTAGACTTACACATGTAATATCTCATGTTCACCTCATGACCCCTATTTGCCTCATGTACACATAGCCTCTCTTATCCTCCAGTTATATCACTACTTGTGTACACCTCACGCTACCTAGTCTCCCCAGCTCAATACTCTGTATAGTAGTTCTAGATAAGCATAGCTTTTCCCATACTCACTTCAGAACACTCAGTAGTGTCCTTGCTTGTCTCTAAACACCTAGCTCTTAAGTGAGTTTGGTCATTTCATTAGAACAAGACTACACTAACCATCGAGGCCAAGCTAACCTCCCTGGGACCCTTACCACCACCACTTTCCCACATCACGATCTAGATAGCACCAAGTAGATTATTGATAGGTGATTACATGAGGTTACTCACACAACCCGGCATAGTGCCTTACTACCACATCTCCAACATCTATGACTACATCGTCACTGGCCGCCTCAGCCTTCTGCCACCTGCTTCCCCACCTTCCCAGAGCCAGTCCCCTTTTCCTGAAGCACTTCACACAGATCTACCTGTGCCAGTCCAGGAGGAATCAGAATACGATCTGAACGATTACAACCTGTTGGATTACATAAAGGAAGAAGAACAGGAGATAGACCTACAGGTACCGATCGGCTAGTCACTAGTTGAGAACGGATAGGACTGATGAGTCCATTTATAGGAGTTGGATCAGTTAGCCAACTATTGTTCTAGCATCAACAATGGCCATCGGACAGCCATCAACAAGACCACTCTAGCACCCCAGGATACTCCCTCTACATTATTCAGAGCTGCATGGGCTACCACCATCAATACAGATAGTCTACCAGGTTGGTTCGAACACCGAAACACAGCATACACAGAACACCATCTAACTCTGCACATCGCAGATCTAGAGATTGTATATCCACCACTCGGATCACTGATCTACAACCCCAGCACACCACTTTGTGCCCCCTCTGAGCTGCCTGAACCAGTAGACTGGTCTTGCATACACTATTGTCTGAATGATTCCCGACCTGCCCAGCATTCCGTCTATCACAGAAGTATCCCTCACCCTTCTATTGCAACAAGTGAGACAGGACAGGTCCACAGACTTATACGTGAGGGAATACAGCTTGCTCTCAATGGACCCCGAGACATTGACAGGGTTGAGAACGCAAGACATCAGATACAGGCTGCCGCAGATAGAATATGTGAGAGAATACGCATTAGAGAGAGAAGTCCTACTCCCTACCCTAACCCTCCTTCTCTTCCTTGTTGGTTCTGTATTCCCAACAGCACTACTCACTATCATCCTAGTACTAGTGTCACTGTGGCTCAGCTAGGTTCTGTTCCACTCTATTATTTCTGATTATGGGTAATATTTGGCTCCTAGAGCAGAGCCACACTGGACATAGAGCCAACAGTTGAAACAGCTTAACCACAAAGAGCCAGATATTGGGGGTGTCAGCAATATTTAAATAATGGTGGCTCAAGTTGGTCTGAGCCAACTCAAGCCGATTCCAAGTATAAAGTACAATTTTAAAAAAATACATGGAGAAAGTACCAGTACTACCAAACACCGTACAAACTATTGTAGTACAACAATGACAAAGAATAAGGATAAGTGCATTGTTAGAAGCAATGTGGAGATATTGGAGTTGGATGGTCCATTCGTTCAACTTCACTGCCGATGAATTCGGGCGCTGCAACGTGGAGGTGGAACTACATTGGGCGGTGTCACATGCCGGGGACAGTGTTGCTGGCTGTTTTGGTGGTCAGACAGATTCAGACATGTAAAGACCAGGCTGTAGATTTGGATAAATACTTACTGTTAATGATGGACCTGGGCAGCAGGTTGGACAGGGTTGTTGTTGGCTGTCCATGCGATCCAATCCAGCTTTGTGGCCAGCTCTTCGCAATGAGCATGAAGAACTCTTATCAAGTCGCAAAGATAATCGTAGTCTGGCTTCATACTGTACTCGAGATTTCTGGCATAGTCCAGGAGCGTCTTCATCTCATAGGGCATGTCAGGCAACAGAGTGAATATATTCTGTTTCTGTTCCAGAATGACATCATTTGACTGATCTGCCCAAGGTAACCTCCCATAAAAGAGGTAGATCAAGATGTATGCGAGAGACTCCATGTCGTCCCTCCTAGCCTGTGCATATCCAAGGCGACTGCTGATTGATGCAAATGTGGGCATGCTGACAAAAGACTGCTTGTCACGAAAGGAATTATGAAGTCGTGTTTTGGGGTGGTGATACTCTGCAGCGTGGCTGAAGTTGATGAGGTAGATGATATGAGCACAGGGCCTGTGGCCAACAAGGATGTTGCTTGGCTTGAGGTCTTGGTGGACATAGTTGAGGGTATGGACAATCTGTAAACGATCAATCTAATGGTTATGATTCAGTGTTAGCAGATGTCACTTGAGAACTGAAGTCATACATACCATTTGTTCTCCAATATTGGCGATGGAATACAAGGAGAAAACATGATTACAGGTCTTAAAGGCCACTTCTAGGGAAGGATCTAACCGGTTGAGTACAAGTACATTTCTTCCTGCCTCCTCTCCAAACCAAAGTGGCTGAGGAATACCTTCCGTGCCAGCAAGTTGTTTGAGCACAGCAAATTGGTGCCTGAGGGTGGAAGGAATCATTCCAGTGCGCTCAATTTTAATTGCAATTTCCTTGCCATGCACAAGGTCAGTTGCTCAGTGCACCTTGCCTATAGCTCGTTCAGTTAAAACCCGAAACTACCTACTGCATTGAGAAAATGATTACCATATGATCCTGCCCCAATGAGTTCCAAAAGCCAATACCTCCCGTCAATGAGAGTAGGATCTTCAATTCGCCTTGAAGCTTGAGAGTTAGAACTTTGAATGTTGTTCAACAAATCGATGTTTGTATAAAAACGTTGTTGTGACTGTCACAGTCTCATAGTGACACCACACATGCTTCCCATCACTCACTAATGCGCTATCAATGGGTAGTCCTCACCACCTGCATTATGCAGTGGGCCATGCCAAACAAAAGACCACCAAGCAGCAGTCCTGGCTCATAAACCCCCCCTCCAACAATGCAGCATCGCCTGATGTGTCTCCTGCTGTCCCACAGGCAGCAGATCTGCCTCGCCCCTCTTTCTACCAAGTGATGATCGTGTCTGTCACACCCGAGTTGGCCGATATGGAACTGGGCTACATTCATCAAGGCCTTCAGGCTTCAGTGCCTTGGACCCCGGTGAGTCTTGTCTCTCCCTAATAGTCAGTCAGTCGCTCATCCACCATTATAGCATGCTTCACCCTTCAGGTCCTTGCTGGTGTCAAAGCAGAGCTGTCATCTAACATTCTCCTCTTGAAACTCAATGTTGTTGTTAATGACCTCTCATCTGACATGCCTACCCACATGCTTGGGGTGTATTCCTGCCACATTCCTGCTGCTGCCAAACACCACGTCACTCTATTCCCCATTCATAACATCATCCTCGCTACCCACTACGCCAATCTCCCTATTCTTCCACCGGAGCCACCATATCCCTGCCCATGGTACCCTTGTGCATCCCAGCACTAGATATCTTCCCACAGCTTTCTGTGTCCCTCTACACAAAGTGCATTGACCACTTGCTTACATCCCTCTGGTTCCCCATGCACTCTACCATGAGGATCCTAAGAGTTGCATGGGAAGTGCTCATGAATGTGTTTGCATTCAGCATCAACATTGATATCAGACTGGTAATTGCATCCATCCACATGTAGTACTATGATTCGCCTGTGTTCATAAATACATCATCACCTCACTACGTAGAGTACATGACTGCAAAAAACAACTCATAAATGGATATACTAGACGGTGACTAGTAGAGTGGGAACAGTTGCACAGGCTTGGGGACAATAGTAGCCTTCTTGTCTTGCAACACTGACACAAGGATTTGGTCGAGGTGCTGCTGACAGCTCATGCGGGAGTTGTGCTCTCCCTCCTCTGGTTCATCCTCTAGAAGGTTGGCCTGGAATGTTATCATTCCACACAAGAAGTTTGAACTCTCCTTCTTGAGCAAGAACTTCAACATTTGAAGAGCTTCCATGAGCAATGGGCTGAGTTAGTTATGCCAGTTTGTATAGGTCTCAGCGCTTGACAAGAAGACATGCTCGCACAGGACCACAGAAGCCTGGATCAGTAGATAGTCCAGGGCAATCTGGTAGATAGTTGGATAGGTCCTTCTCGAGGTCTGAGTAGCACATCAGTATTAACTACAACAAATTCTAAATTTTGGACTTACAGCCTAGAAAGCCAAGGGATTCAAAGTACCCCAAAGTGGTAAGAGGTTGTAGTCTTCCAACTCTCATTTGACAGTTTGCATAGAACCATGTACAGGAAGGCTCAAGGTGTCGGCATCATCGTCAACAAATCCATATTGGGCTGCCAGTGTCAGGAGGAAAGTTGATTGTGACGGGCAGGCCTGCTTAGTAGTAGCTTGCTATGGCATCTTGGTGGTGCAATAATCACGCATCTTATAGGTAGACCATAGACCGTAGTCAGCTTTCTGTATAGTTACTAGTTGACTGCATGTACAAGCTGCAAGATATT
>JBBPJP010000672.1:0-16891 GCA_038088775.1 Boletus barrowsii | reverse complement strand
ATCAGACGTACATTCCGTGTTTGCAGGGTGCGTATTTTGCAAAGCTCATCTCAGTGTGATGGTGATTTCCGCGGATTCAAGGCTAGTTTTAATGACGTACTACGGCGTCGTGTTACTCTTGACGGGATACCAAGCAGATCAAGAGCATATTGTGAGGCAGTACAAAGGGATCGTGAACAAGTGCGTGATTTCTCTCTTGATCAAGCTACGTCCCCTCAACGTGCTTTAGGGTCTCGGCAAAATACCCAAAAGGGACTTTATGGATACTGAACAAGGTAAACGTCTTGGTACCCCCATTAGATTGTTACGATCAACTAATGATTGTTCTTCAGGCGAAAATCCAGCGTATGACAAGGGATGCCCAGGGTGCAATAGAGACGTTGAAAGGGGGTCTTGCACCCGACCGGCCGGAAACGTTTCCTCAGGCAGATGCATTGGTATGCTATCTCTCTGTTCTCTTGTTGGAAAATCAGCTCATCAATACTTGCTCGGGTGTGTAGCTCGCCTTCGAGCTCGCCTGGGCGTTACTCGGTTTCCGACGATATGAAGAATGCGCCGAGATATTTTTGCAACTAATGGACATGAATAGCTGGTGAGTTGTTTACGTTCGTTCGTCGTTGGTTCGCGTATAAATGCATCGCTGGTAGGAGTCATGTGACATACCTCTTCATCGCGGCAGGTCAGTTACATTTTGAATTAGAAATCAGCGGCTGTCACTGAGTGATCACTCTCAGGGTGCTATGTGTCGTCTGGCAGGTTGGATGAGGCACAGGACCTCTTAGACAAAATTCCCGAGTGCGCCAACATTCACAGAAGGATCATGCCCACGGAGACATTCATACAGAAGAAGTGTATGTCTCACTTTGCTAGTCTCGGACTCGGGGTTGAACGGCTTCGTTTTAAGTGGAATTCTACAAACGAAAACAAGTTCGGCGTGGCGGTAACCCCGAGCGTTACGTGGAAGCCATCAGAATTAGTCCTGCGGAGGGTGTGTATCGTATTCTGTTCCTTGATGTTTTCTAACCACGCATTTCTAGAATTCGCTATCTGTCAGTAAAGGATTACTTGTTTGGTGTTCGAACTAACTTGCTATGTCCAATAGTCTGGAATACACACGCTCATATCGACGAAGCTACTGCTTTGGCGCACATTAAAGAATTTTGCGCATTCACGCCACCCATTGGAATCGAGAGTAGATATATGCCGACTCGACCCACGCTGGCACTGGCAACTATCACACTCGATCTCGACACGCCCGACGAACTTGCCGTTCGGTCTCTCATCCTCGGTATCCTCCATCATACGATAGGAGACTATGATGCTGGACGCGCGCTCCTCAACGATGCCTTGACACATGGCGCCAACGTCGAGGTGAGCACGTGGGTCAACGCCGTCGCCTACATTGAGCTCGCAGTGCTCGAGATGAAAGAGGGCGAGCGAAGAGCTGTACGACGGCAAGGTGATCACGCGGAGAAAGCAGGCAGCTCGGAAGAGGAAAAAGGCGTGTCAGAGTGGGCGCATACGTTCAAGACGACAAAGGAGATGTTGGGGGCTGCGACGACCCTGTGTGCGCGCGAGATGGATCTATCGTCGAGGCTGGATAGTCGGATCGTGATTCTGAGGGAAGAGATTGAGAAGAAGAAGGAGATGGTGGGATACCGGGAGTGAGGAGTGAGGAGTGGTGAGGTCCTGTTGTTTCGTACTCTGCAAAGCTCGACTGATGGGGTGCAATTGCAATAAGCCATTGCCATATCATACAGGGGTACGAATGATTGTCTTTAGTTGGCGCATCCATATCTACTTCCCTTGTTTTGTATCACGCTCATGGTGACTATTTACACATTGGCTTCGATGAAAAGTCTAGGTCAACTTGCCAATAGGAGGAATGATTACAAACTCAGATCTCGGAGGTACCGGATTGTCCCCATGATCGACCTCGTGCAAAAGTAGCAGCAGCCGTTCATCTCCTTTTTTTCAACCCCCCGTCTCTCTCAGCCGCATCATACCCCACATTCTGCAATAACAATGCGAGAATCTGGGTTGCCCCGTTTTAGGACGGATTTGATAGATGCAAAACAAAAAGACGCGTCGTCGCGCCGTACTCCAAATATTTCCTGGTTCGTGTCGCAAGCCCATGACGGAGTCGGGAGTGGGTGGTTGGGGTCCTGGTATTACATCAGCTTTTGGCAGAGGTCTTCGTTTTCTTACTAGACGTTTCGTCGTTTGTCCGCTCCACACCATCGCTGCCGGCTTGCGGTTGCCAGTGTAATGCGCATGTTGCAGTGCGCCGTACATGGTTTCGCCTGGATCTATACAACACTAGTACTTTTTTTGGACTGTACATACATCCACCTGGTGACCGAGTTACCAATCGGATTGATGCAACCACAGAACGAAGATCCGTGGCGTTGCTCAGGACCAAGCAGAGTCGGTGGAAGACCAACTGACCGGACAAAGCCGCCGCCTATACCTTTCTAGATTCAAGTGGCCGCTGCAACGTGGGCGTATCACATGGCGGACGGACTGGCGGCCAACTCTGCGGCCAAGCGACGGAATGGGCGCTTATGCGCACCCGCATGTCAATTCCAAGCACAGAGACGCACTGCAAATGGGGTTTGACTTATCCTCGTGTTCCGCTCCTAGTGGTCCATCGCACCACCACCAACCGACTAATGATCAACGATAAACTACGATCTCAGGTAAGAGAATTACATTAACCACCTAGCCCCAAACGAGCAACGAACAGGCGAGTTGCAATCAACGACTGCCATAACTACCCCGAAATACGAGACACTCGTCGCAAGATCCCTCGAACCAGCCAGCTAGGGAGCACCTACATGTGAGCGTTTCCTAGAATCAGAAACATCCGCGCATCAGGAAGGCGCCACTGCGGATTGTGCCAGGCTCTAGTCCCCCAGTAACCGTTCCGATCCGCACACGACTCGTGTGTAATAAGAAGGTGTTTCATGGGTGAATGGTGCTCCTTATCTCCCGGTGACGGTATATATATTCACTCCACCGAAAGTCCGTATGGTTGCCAGTATGGATCCCGCGGAGAACATTCGTGTCGTCAGTGCAGGCTTCGACCTCCTCTTTGCGAATGATTTGGTGGGCGCAATCGACTTGTTTAGCGCCGACCATTACCACGAGTTACCTTTCCACCTTATGGGCCTTGGCGTGTGCGCCCTTCTCAAGGGCGTACTTGGTCATATGGAGGTATGAACCATCCCACGGGTATATATCACCGCTCATCTGGAGTCTTGTATTCCCCACGATAGCCCGAGTTCACAGAAGAAGCTATACGATGTTTTGAGGCATCACAAGCAGGAGCCAAGAAACACATGAAATTGGCCAAGTCGGGAAATCCCTCCCATAGGTTTTCTCCTGGTGTTGAATGGGAGATTTTGCACGCTGATGTGGTGCTTTTTCTTGGATTGACACATGCATCGAGGTGTGTGAAATGTCTGAAGCCCACAGTTCATTACTGATAACATACGTCCTGGCGTCTGCAGCGATACGTATAAGGGATATCTTCTATGTCTGTCAGTTTTTCGTCTCTTGAGATTTGTTGTGCTGCTGAAACATCTTCAGATACAACCTCAATAGGCAAGCCTTTCCTCGCGACCTCTTGCATTGTACCCTAGATTAACATGTTTATACACATCAGTGCACATTCAAAATTCAACAAGTACTTTTCAACGAATTCTTGCCTCTCCGTGTTGCTAATACGTTGTGTTCTAGACTGTTCAAGACTTTTTATCCGAACGGACTTGACGAGTATGCTACCCCAGAACATACCTCTACCCCGTCACGCGAAGGGTCGATTCACAACATCCGGTGTTCTATAGCACCTACAGCAGATCCTGCTCCACATACAGGACTGTCAGCGTTCCTTTCTCAATTGGGGTTCATGGCTCCACGGCCTGCATCTCCTGTGCTTGGCAGTAGGAATAGCCCATCAAACGGCGTGGTTGAAGAGCTGATCTTGTCAGGCGCTGCATTTGGTGAGTTACTGATCCTTGAAGTTCCTTCTGCTTTACTCAGCGTGATGTTGAATCGAGGCTATGGGCTATTCAACCTTGTGCTCTCCCTTCTTCCTTCTAACATCAGGCAAGGGGTAATCGGTTAGAAAAATTGTATTTGATGCCATCATTTTGTGTTAGGATGTTGGTTGGCTTTTTGGGATTCGACCACGACCGGCAACTTGCCCTCCGGGCACTCGCCATGGCTGCATCTCGATCGGACATACATTCCGTATATGCGGGGTACGCGTTTTTCAATGCTCACCCTGGAATGATGTTTATTTCTATTGTTCATTCAAGGCTGGTTTTGATGACCTATTACGGCGTCATGTTGCACATGATGGGATACCTGGCAGATGAAGAGCACGTAGTGAGGCAGTACAAAGGGATTGTGAACAAGTGCGTGATTTCTCGTGATGGAGTTACTTCTGCTCAATGTGTTCTAGAGTGTCGACGCGGTACCCGAAGGGCACTTACTGGATACTGAACCAGGTAAGCACCGTGTATTGGGTGGTCGCAGCTAACATTAAACCACCTCAGGCAAAAATTCAGCGTGTGACAAAGGATGCCGAAAGCGCAATTGCAACCTTGAAAGATGGTCTTGCACCCGATAGGCCGCACACGTTTCCTCAAGCGGATGCATTGGTATCTTGTTTCCTCTTCGTCTCGAGAATAATACTGAACTGCATGTTCAGCTTTCATTTGAGCTTGCATGGACATTACATGGTTTCAGACGTTACGATGAAAGCGCGGAGGTCTTTTTAGGGTTGATGAAAAAGATTCGGTGGTGAGTTGCTTTGCGTTTCTTTGTGTTCGAACTATGTCATCCTATTGGCATCAACTCTGGCAGGAGTCATGCAACATACCTCTTTATCGCTGCAGGTCAGTTCTATTCAATCGAGGATTGGCGAGCATTTGGCATTGATTCCTTGCAGGTTGCTATGTATCGTCTGGCAGGTTGGATGACGCACAGTGCCTACTAGACCAAATCCCTGAGAGCATCAACAGTCGAAAGAGGATGCTGCCTACTGACGTTTTTATCAAGAAGAAGCGTATGTCTAGCTTTTGCAGTACCTGAGCTTGAGGTTCAATCGCTTTGAAGTGGATTTCTACAAACGAAAACAGGTTCGGCAGGGCGGTGACCCTGATCGTTATGTGGAAGCAATCAGAATTAGTCCTGCGGAGGGTCTGTGTCGCATCCCACTTTCTTTGGCATTTTCTGACCACAACGTCTCTAGAATTTTCGATTTGTCAGTAGAAGATTTGTGTGGCGTTATCTTCTGACTGACTTGGATATCCGGTAGTCTGGAACAATCATGCTCATATCGACGAAGCCAGCGCACTGGCTCACATTAAAGGATTTAGTGCATTCACGCCGCCCATCGGAAGCAAACTCACTCCGACGGTAAATACGAAACTCGACCTCGACACACCTGACGAGCTTGCTGTTCGGTCTCTGATCCTCGGCATCGTTCATCATACGATAGGAGACTACGTTACTTGCCGCGCAATACTGAACGACGCCTTGAAACATGGTACGAATGCCGAAATTAACACTTGGGTGAGCACTGTCGCGTATGTCGAGCTTGCCATCCTGGAGATGAAGGAGGGCGAGCGAAATGCTGCAAAACGGGGTAGATCAGAGAAAGCGTGCTGCGAGGGAGAGAAGTGGACGTCGGAGCAGTGGGGGCGCACGTTCAAGGCGGCAAAGGAGATGCTAGCGCAGGCGACGAGCTTGTGCACGCATGAAATGGATTTTGCGTGGAGGTTGGAGAGTCAGATCGTGATACTCAAGGAAGAGATTGGGAAGAAGATGGTGATAGAGGGACATGGCGAATGAGGCCGATAGCTGGGATATCTTTGCCTCCATTGCGGCGGCACACTTATCGTCACACATGGCCCATCATGGCTTGGCAAACCTGTGAAATAACAACCCAGAAGTTCATTTATGCACGCGGGAGTGATCGTGACCACGGACTCGTTGCGCTCACAGACCTGATTAGGATCTGTCTGAGCCATCTTCACGAGTAACACCTGTGGGTTCATTGTAATCATGGACATTGAGTGGAACAGTCTCCGACGTACCTTGTTTCAAGTTCTGCGTGAGGCGGGAAGTCGCATTCTCCTTGGTTACTGGTATCACTGGTATGTTCTGCCTTTTCGGGGATCCAGCGACTATGGCCCATGGATACGGTACCTGCTATGGGTCCTTTCAAGCGATTAGAGCCTGTGAAGCTCGGAGATAAGATTACATTTTCTCCTCCTCAACCAGAGGGAGGATTGAAGCACATGTACGAATCTTGGAATCTTTCTACTTTTGTGTGATAGCATCTTCCTAACTGTCACCTCATTACGTGCATCTGAAACTCGTTCGGAAGATACTCCCACGGTGCCCAAGACCAAAATTCGACCTCACTGGTAGTACAATGTACATGCAGTACCGAGGCTTAGCTTCAGCCTTTACCTCTAATTTTGTCAGGCACACACAGTTCATCAAGTGATCTCGAGGATGGCATTTCGACACTCAGGACGGCGCCCCGGCGGTCATCCGACCCGTCCAGAAGCGACTTATCGCCAGAGTCTCAGTGATTTGATCGGCTTTCTTCGTATCATCCTAGGCCATCAACACGGATTTCAATCGTTTTTTGATCTGAATGCCATACACGGCGCTCAGTCATCTTCTGAGAGCTACCATGGAGGCCGTGCTGTAACGATAGCCCCACTATCATGTACTCTTGGGTTATAAATCAAGAAGATGGTGCGACCTCGTATCCACCGTTCCAATTACCCCATCCGCTGCTTAATATCATCCCTAGCGAACCCCTTATACCGCTTGACCATGCAATTGGAAATCCAAGAGCTACTATCAGGCCACATCTCCAGTACAACCTACTGTGTAGCAGGTATCATCGCCGCTACGAGCCTGATCTCGGCATTGAAGTCGTCTCGGAGTCCAAATGTACGTGGGTGTATTTGACCCTCCTTATCTTTCGACTCACAGTTTGGGATCAGTTGGACAAGATTCCGACAGTTGGTTCAAGTACATGGCTTGGATCTTGGTGGGCTGGTATCAGGTTTCTTGTGAATGCCACCAATGTTGTTCAAGAAGGTTACGAGAAAGTGAGTTCGCTGCTCGCCCCTCGTCTGCAAAGCTGACGTCCTTGATGATCGTAGTACAAGGGTATCCCATTCAAGGTTTCAACGCTCTACCGCTGGATGGTCATCGTAAGCGGGCCTCAGTGTGTAGAAGAACTTCGCAAATCTCGTGATGATGAGTTGAATTTCATGGAAGCAGCAGGCGAGGTAAATACCTTCGCTCTCCAGTGAGAATCAACCTGACCGAACTCGAAACAGATCTTGGAAGCAATGTACACGTTAGGACGTGATACTCACTATAATCCATACCATGTCGGGATCCTTCGCGCGAAAATCAATCGTAATCTTGCAGCCATGCATGCCGACATCAAAGACGAGATTGTTATGGCTTCTGATGAGATTCTGGACCTCAAAGATCATGGTAAGTCGAGGGCAATTGCACCAGCTTCAGTGCCCGACTTAATCTGCAAATGACTAGAGTGGAAGAGTATCCCTGCACTCAGTACTGCTCAGAAGATTATTAGCAGAACTACCAACAGGGTATTCGTGGGTCTCCCTCTATGTATGTCACCATTTCCATCTGCTTTCAGCTTGGTTATAGTGTGTACCTTAGGTCGTGACCCTGATTGGACGAGTCTCAATATAGAGTTTACCGTGGACGTTGTCAAAGGGGCGGCTATAATCAGCCTTTTCCCCAAATTCATAGCGCCGCAAGTTATATTTACCTGCCCGTTTCGATCCAGCGCCTGAGTCTTCATCAGGCTTATTGCACGTTTTATCACCACTATTCCCGCAAGCACCAGACGTGCTGTAGAGCACCTTGCTCCGATTGTCGAACTCCGACGACAACAGCTTGATAGGTATGGTATGACACAGGGTGATCAGCCCGTGAGCATAATTCCTTGTGGATGTGCAGACAACTCACCTCCGTATTTTGGTAGAATGATCTTTTGCAGTGGTTGATGGAAGGATCAAAAGAGTCTCAACGCGATGTGAACAACATAACTTCACGTATTTTGGCCATCAACTTTGCTGCCATTCACGTAGGTATCTATGTGCTCTCCTTCCTTCCAATGCTGACTCAGTCTGTATGTGTCGTAGACATCTTCAAACGTAGGTTGGAGCGCGAGCGTCAGGTTACAATGCCTAACAGCAGTCTTCTTTAGGCTTTTACTCAAGCCCTTTACAACCTGGCAGCCAATCCTCAATACGTCCAAGATCTTCGTGACGAAGTGGAGCCGATCATCAAGGAGGAAGGCTGGTCGAAGGCCTCAGTGGGAAAGATGTACAAAATCGACAGCTTTATGAAAGAGACACAGCGTATGAATGAAGTTGGTCTTGGTGTGTATAGTACATATTATTTTACGGCGTAACTCACCAGTTTTCGTTTCCAGTGAACATGGTACGAAAGGCCATGAAGGACGTAACCTTCCCAGACGGCACTGTCATACCAAAAGGAGCCTTCGTTGCGATGGCCACCCACCATACGCATGTCGACAATGAGATCTACGAGAACGCGGAGGTTTTCGATCCTTTCCGTTTTGCCAACATGCGTACCGAAGACAGTGATGACATGAAGCACCAATTTCCCGTCGCGACCCCTAACTATTTGGTATTCGGATACGGCAGACATGCATGGTGAGAGGTTCCCCCTTGCTGCCCGAACACAAAGTATCAATTCGTCTGTTTCCGTAGTCCCGCTCGGTTTTTCGCCGCGACCATGCTCAACACCATGCTAGCTCATTTCGTCACATCGTACGATATCAAACTGGAGCAAAACGCGACTCAGCGTCCACAAAATCTGCAGATTGGTACTTCGATTATGGCCAACCCTACCGCTCGGGTTATGATTAGGAAGAGAGTCGTTTAAGATTTTCGGGTAATTACTACGGGTCGAGCTTGTACCGTACATTTCAATATTTCCAAGGGTTCTGTGATGTAGTAATTGTGGTGTTTGTTAACGTAGAATCTTCCAATTCATATGGGCTGCGCTCAAGTAGTCGACAATTCACAGTAGCATCTCCCAGAATTTGTCTATTGCCTCTCCCGCCAAGCTTTTTATGTAACACGAGTATCAGGTTTTGTGTTTGTGTGATGTGCCCCGTACCAGTCAGATCTACCATACATTTGATCATGATGAGACCTCTCATTCCTGCATGGTAACCTGGTGATATTCACCCGATCCCTCGAAGTACATCGACGGGACATGGTCGTTCCTGTGCTGGATCCAGGTTCCTAGGACCTATTAACCAGTAAGGGCGAAATGATATCAATATCTAAACGCCCAAGTCCCATCTTCACTACACTATCCATCATTGGTCCAACTTCACTCACAAATGGGCGGGGAAGGACCGTACGTGAGATTCTTGAACGACTCGGAGCCTGGTGGACAAGGCAGTAGAGCATCCCCTGCGAGGCCACCGCTTCCCTTGAACGACAAACAACTCGACGAGACGTACACGCGCGCACACGCATTTCTGCTCAAAAGAGTCGAGCAGCTGGTACAACTGGGCTGGAAGCAGCATGAAACAGAGGGTACTGCAAACGCTCTCTCCTTGCACCGCGACTGACAAAAAGGGTCATCGATATTCATAGATGCCTTGCTGGCGTTCTTGAGCTACACACGGTTTCGGCCACAATACGCAAGCTTGCTCGCCCAACGAAGCCGGGTCGAGTTGCGTCTCCCGCGCACTGCCGGTGCCTGGTTCGAACCCAGTCTCATCCCACAATGGAACGCCATGTTTGAAAGATCAGCGCTTTTCGAAGCGCGGAGACATGGATGGGGACGTTCCACATCGGATCGCTACGCCGATGTATACCTCTACGTCGACGTCGAATTCCCGCTGCAGGACATCTTCAACTTTCTCCAATGTCTTATGCCAGACGTGCTCGTCATCATTCGGGTTGATGATCTCGATGACATAGGGGAACCAGAGACTACGCAGCGTCTCCCGTCATCGAGATGGATAGAGGAGTATGCCGAGGAACTTTGTCCTATATTTGGAGAAGAGAGGTTCAAAGCTGTGGCCGAGGCTTCACGAACGTGCAAGAGGGTTTCTCAAATGCTGTCGTATTACGATCGTTACGATTCAGAGAGTGAGAAGGATTTCACCGCCTGCGACAAGGAGTGCGGGTATTGCGGCCGGTGCGATTATTGAGATCCCAATGACTACTAAAAAAACATATTAAAATTGAAATGGTCTTTAAAGCTTCACTATGTGTACGCACTAAATGATCTTGTTACTGTTCGTTTTGTGAACCATTAGCTGTATCACTCATACAACTTAGCGAGTCTTTCGGAGCAATTGGAGAATATGGCGTCGAGTTCCCGGTATCATGATTATCGACGAGCAGTTACTTGTAGAAAGTACGTATTTGTGTCTCCACTTCTTCTGATGACAACTTGATATCTGGAATCCAAACATATCAACATCAATAGATCTACTTCAGACCCATACTCACACTTTTGTGGGTCTGCCACAAAATAAAACGGATGTCAGCGAATCCCCATGGACGGAGAAAGAAGAGGTTCACTTTTGCTAAATTCTTTATCTCTCTGCTTCTGAATGAACCTCTGCAAGCTCGGCACGACCAGCTTAACAGCCTCCTCCGCGATCGCCTTCCTCCCATCTTCTTCTTCCTCCAACACCTTCGCTATCCGATGCCTATCCCCAACCTCATCCAAAAGGTCAAAAAAGCGTGTAAACTTTTCCTTAGTGGCAGCTTTCCACGCGTTACTGCCTACCTTTTCCTTTTCGCGGTCTTCGCTTAACGCATGCATCAAAGGAGAAAAGTTGGCGTCAAAGTAACCTGCTTTTGCAGTTCGAAAAGCTGACGCGAGTGTATCTGCAGTGGGCTTGGTGACCAGCTCGATTAGGCCCGGATGCGTCGGTTTCAACACGAGGCGAGAATAGAAGTAGGAGATGTTGTTGAGTAGAAATATAGACCCATACGCGCCACGACGTTGCGTTTGAGACAGAGTCGTTAAACTGTTAACAGTCGTGTTCACGATATCGACTTGAGAGAACATCATAATGAGTGATCGGGCCGACGCATGGTAGGAAAGAAAAGGGACGAACAGGTATAATGTTGGAGAACGACCTTTTCGGTCACTTCGATAGTCGAAACTTTTTGGGTTTTCCCGATTTGCTTCCCCTCTCCCATCTTCCAGTTTCCGTCCCCCAGCGCAAGAAGGGCTGCTCCAACTGCCTCCTGTACTTCTGGGATCCTATCCAGATATTGTACGGTCTGATACAAGTCAACGGAACGAGCTTAACTCCCGGAAAGCGACCCAAAGCACTCACGGAGACAGTGAAATCAGCCAGGCTCACGCCTAATTCTCCACCTTTGCCAGGTCCCGCAGCTGCCAACTTCAGATCGGCTAAAAACTCTGGAAATGTTCTCAAACACACGCTCCTAACAGAGTTAAGCCCGTCCCGCAATTCATTCGTGTCTCTCCGCCCTTCTCCTCTCCAGGTCATGATAGTTTCCCAACGGCTCTGGGAGGGTGAAAGAGCAGAGTAGACAGCGAGAGCATGGAAAGTATATTTATGAAGAGAACGTTTGATGATGGCAGTCAGGGAAGAGAGGGTATCTGTGAAGAGGGTGAGAAGGGGGTTGAGGAGGGTATCATAAGTAGATGCCAAGAGAGAAGGTGTAGTGAGCAGTGCAAGATCTGTAAGGAGGCTATATTCGGTCTATACACGTCAAAATCAGTGTGATTCGACCACGACAGTAAAGGAAACAACCACCTCAGCAATACGAAGGAGGTTCCCCACCAAAGTTCCGAATTCTTTGCCTGCAATGACACCATCCAACGTGTCGGCGCGGTCGACGACTCGTTTGGCATGCATTTCTAAAGACTTGCGATTCCACGATCCACGCATGTCAGCGTACCCACGTTGTGCCTCCTTTAAGGTATAAAGGATGAGCGGACCCGCAGGATGTGATGGGTGAGTGGAAGGCAAGGGAAGGCCACGCAAGACTGCCACGAGAGGTTTGAGAGATGCGAGTAGCGCTGGCGGGAATGTGGAAGGAGTGAAGTCAAGACCAGCTATTGGAGGCGAACCGGATGATCCTTCCGCAACAAGTTTTGTATACAGCTGTGTTAGCTTCTTTGCACCGGTCTCGAGGAGACGAGCCTATGCGAGTGGTCGCCGTGAACATTTCAGCACCAAAGCAGTATGGAAGCAGGAGCCGTACTTTTTCACGCGCATCTTCATCTGAAGACTTAAATGCGATTGCCGCGTTCAAGCGCGAGAGGGTATCAATGTACATCTCCAGTTGTCCAGGTTGAGGGCTGGAGAAAGTTCACTGTTACAAAACACCTCCAAAACGTAACAAAAAGCGCACCCTCGTAAGATGAGACCCTCTTCTTCAGCAATGCCTTCGTGGCTGCTCGCCACTTCATCAATCTTGAAAAGTGCACGGTCGATATCTGTCCGTAGGATCAAGAAGTGTGCATTGAACATGACTCCGAGTGCGTACTGTGTGATCGATGGTTGAGCTTCTGGGTTGCGGCATACAGCGGAAGTATAGATTTCTCCAACTTGACCAGACGGGAATCGAAGTTTGTCAAAACGGCTAGCGAGGTTTAACCGCCTTGATCGGGACGAACACACACCGGTCCACGTACATATCATCCGATGGGATATCTGGTGGGTCTTGTTCAAGTTCTGCTCAAGCTGGGTAACACGTCAATCGTTGACTGAACTCGCGTTCGGAATAAAAACTTGCCAGTTCGATCTCTGCGCTTTCATCGTCCATGGCAAACGGTGGTCAGTGTGACATTTGACCATCCGTGTCACGGTCACTGCTAATCATTCACCAGTTCCTTGACCATAAATGCGCCGTGTCTAGATCGCATTCTGGTTCTTACCCCGCCGTTCGCCCGCTCGTTGGCCTGACTCTCTTACTCCGACCTCGATGACAATGGCTCAGGTAGACTACGAGACAAGGGCTTGTCGCTTCGACCGGCAACCGTACCTACTTCTTAGACCGCGACAATCACGTACCGGAGCCAAGTTTCGCATATAAAGATGCCACTATCTGTTTCAATCCCACCGCGGCTCTGTCTCACCGACCGTGCGGGTCACCGTGACTCTTCGGTGCGGAGATAGATCAACCCAACTCTCTCGTATAAATATCGTTCAGTAGGCTTGGTGGACCCATCGATATGAAGAAACTTGCTTTCCTTCTTCTAGTTGCGCTCTCTTGGGGATCCAGCGTCCGGCCTGCTATACGTCATGCAACCCCTGCAACAACTGTATCATGTACTGTCGCCTCTTCCACTGTGCTGACAACCAAACCAACCGTCACTTTCCCACCTGTTGGGTCGATCCCAAAAGACTTTTCCCCTCAAGGATTGGAGGAATTATGGAATCTCGTCGGTAACTAGCTGTTATTCTTGGTCACCTCTATTTATGTATCTCGTAGGTCGGGCCCGTCGAGCCGCCGCCATTTACAACTACACGCGAGCCATCATTGCCCATCCCGGTTCCGTCCCCGCCACCTCCACTCTATCCTACTTGGTATACCCCACAACCATCTTCAATTTTCCCCAACCTCTCGCTGCCAGAGGGTTTCATGTTCGGAGTCGCTACCAGTGCGTATCAAGTTGAGGGTGCTATTAAAATGGAGGGAAAAGGTCCAACCATATGGGATTGGGCGAGCAGATTTCCGGGATTCATACAAGACAATACCACAGGTGAGCACTTCTACATCTTGGGACATTCAAGTTTGACCATCCGGCAGTCGATATTACAGATCTGCATTACTTTCTTTACAAAGAGGACGCAGCGCATGTTGCCGCTATTGGTGTTACGGCGCATTCATTCTCGTAGGATCTTGTTCATCTCATTTTCGTCCCAATTGGGCCTAACTGAATGTGCGCCAGTATTTCATGGGCCCGTATATATCCTTTTGGCGTCGCCGGGTCGCCTCTGAATCAACAAGGGCTTGATCATTACTCCGACGGTGTGTTCCTGTCCCTACTTGTTACGTTGATTAGTGAGCTCGCATCAACCAGTTATCGATTTCCATTTGTCTGTGGGCGTCGAGCCTGTCGTAACCCTCTGTGAGTGGGGAGCTTTCATGGCTCCGAGTTCTTGACTGATCAAACTGACAACTACTTATAGATCATTGGGACACTCCGTTGGCGCTGACTGCTTACTACGGGGGGTTCACATCTCCCCAGATCGTGGATGATTTCATCCAGTGAGTATTGCGCACATGAAAGTTGCATTGTGTCAATAAACGGCTCAACATCCCAGCTATGCAAAAACCGTTTTCCGGGCATATAACGGGCGTGTGAAGACATGGTATACCTTCAATGAGCCCAGCGGCGCCTGTCAAATCGTTTCATCCCATCCATTCAGTACGTGCACAACTTCGACGCCCCGTACGCTGTGCGTTGCTACTACATCCGCATAGACGTTTCCTTGGCCCCTGGTGTCAACTCACCTACGGCTCCATATCAGTGCGCATATAATCTATGTGCGTACCATAGACTTTCTTGGAATTTTAGTGCGTACTGACTACCTTGTCAGTGAAGGCCCACGCCGGTGCCGTCAAAGTCTTCCGCGAAATGGGAATTCATGGGGAAATAGTCTACAAGAACGGTGATTTCGTGCAAGTCTCGAAATTGTTTCCATATGTAGGACACAACAGCTTACCTCTACGCATAGCGGGCTTCCTTGGCGGGCAAATGACGCTGACGACACCGAGGCCGTTGAACGTCACGCATCCTTTGGCATCGGGATGTATGCTAACCCTGTTTATGTGAATGGTGACTGGCCTCAGATCGTTAAGAATACTCTCCCAGAGAGCTATCTTCCAAGGTTCACAGAGCAAGAGATGGCTGACCTCAAAGGTACGTAGAACGTCTGATTGTCTCAGTTCAAAATACATGTACTCTGTGATGGCTTTGGTTGATGTACACTCCTATATAGGCTCGGCGGACTTTTTTGCCATTGACTCATACACATCCCAATACATTGCAGCTCCCCCGGCTGGTACTGCTGCTTGTCAAGCCAATATGTCCGATCCCGCTTGGCCTGCGTGTAACACTGTTGTGTTGTACGATTCGAATGCAGGATGGGCAGTTGGACCGAGCCCAGATCCCGCCAGTAGTGCATGGCTTCAGGCCACACCTCAAATGCTAAGGGGATATTTGCAACAGTTAATGGATCGGTGGCCAAGCCCAAAGATGGTGTGTACTTCGCCCAGTTTAGTCCTTGAGGGATGCCGATGTGTTAGTGACCCAGTATATTGCCGAGTTCGGCACGGACGAGCCATTTGAAAGCATGCGTACGGAGTTATTCCAGATCTTGGAAGACACTACAACTACGAGTAGGTTACTTTCTTTTTCATGTATCTGGACATGGTTTATTGACACGCCAATGCAGACTACTTCATGACCAACCTCGGAGAAACCCTGCTCGCAATTCACGAAGATGGCATCCCACTCATGGGAACCTTCTCTTGGGGTACACAACCTTCTTTTCATGCTGTGTTTGCTTTGCACTGAGATGTCTTGGAAAGCTATGATAGATGATGCGGAGTGGGTCTTTGGTTTGGAGCCCAGGTACAGTGTCTCCGTCATCCAACTCGAACGATACGCAGTGAACTAATCCTGGATACGGATGGATAGGTTTGGAATCCAACGCGTCAACTACACGACGCTGGAAAGGACATATAAGCGTTCTGCGTATGCCTTGTGTACGTCGAATCTATTGACGGTTCGCTACATGCGACATGCATTCCATGTCTGACGTTGGCATGTTTACGTAGCGGAATTCTTCGCTGCGCACGGGATTTTTAACGCGAAGGCGGCGACGATTGGAAAATCGGGGTAAGGAGGATGTCGGCGTAGAATCCTGGTGGCGTAGCCAAGTATACTGAGCGATGCGGTCGTCCATCTCGCTGTAAGGAATGCTGCTTATTATACGAGACAAGGACTCATCGCTTAGATTGACAACCGTTGCGTTGAACCGTACTGTAGTACTTCTTAGACCGCGACAAACTGGGGCCATGTTTCGCATCCGTTTCAATACCACCGCAGCTCTGTCTCACCGATCGCACGAATCACCGTGACTCTCCGGTGCGGAGATAGATCAACCCAATTCTCGCGTATAAGTATCGTTCAGTAGGCTTGGAGCACCCATCAATATGAAAAAACTTGCCTTCCTTGCGTTACTTCTTCCAGTTGCGCTCTCTTGGGGATCCACTGTTCGGCCTGCTGTACGTCATGCGACCCCCGCAACAGCTGTATCATGTACTGTCGCCTCTTCCACTGTGCCGACAACCAAACCAACCGTCACTTTTCCGCCTGTTGGGTCGATCCCAAGAGACTTTTCCCCTCAAGGATTGGAGGAATTATGGAATCTCGTCGGTACCTACCTGTTAGCCTTGGTCACCTCTACTTATGTACCTCGTAGGTCGGGCCCGTCGAGCCGCCGCCATTTACAACCACACGCGAGCCATCATTGCCCATCCCCGCCACCTCCACTCTATCCTACTTGGTATGCACCACAGCCATCTTCAAATTTCCCCAACCTCTCGCTGCCAGAGGGTTTCATTTTTGGTGTCGCCACGAGTGCGTATCAAGTGGAAGGTGCGACTAAAATGGAGGGAAAAGGTCCAACCACGTGGGACTGGGCCAGCAGACTGCCGGGATTCATACAAGACAATACCACAGGTGAGCACTTCCGCATCTTGGGACATTCAAGTTTGACCATCTGGCAGCCGATATCACAGATCTGCATTACTTTCTG
>JBBPJP010000671.1:0-16923 GCA_038088775.1 Boletus barrowsii | reverse complement strand
ACAATGTAATAATAAAACGGACCGGGTAATCCCGGCGCAGATTGAGGGCCTATTTGGTCAATTTGCCATCGACAAGGAAGGGTACCTTAATGGGGTCTAAAAGTACCGAGAACTGGTGCCTGAGGTGGTCTGTCCACCGTGACGAAAGGGGCTTACCCAAAAAGGGACTTGCAGCGTCCTAGAGAACTTGCCATAGCGTCGCTCGCGCGGACCTGCCCTCCTGACGAGAGCTGGACATGGCAGACTCACCTGATACGGTCGATGATGACGTCCTGGGACTTCTTACCCGAAAGTCGCTGGCATGACGTCAGAGTCCTTGAATCCGTAAAGGTCGAAGCTGGAGAGAAGGACAATATGGCCAATGATCAAACTCGAATGATCGATGGACCTCACCTTGGACAGAATGAAATTGAGACATTGTATCCCGGCATGTCGGGCAATGCCTTTTTCAAACGAGGCAGACCAGAAGCATGTATTGAACACATTGCAAAGGGGTGGCGGAATTCGGAAAAGGGGTCATAGTAGAATTGAGTCGAGGACACAATTACGATGCAAGAGAATTGAAAGGTCTTTCCTTAGGCCGAGCGTCAACATAGCTATATTAGTTGAGATGTTATGCCGAGTGCTTGCTGAGAGTGTTGAAGGGGTCAGGCTCAGTTGGACATCGTACCGTGTTCAAGTTGGGTAACTACTTGAATGGTGCAGCCGAACTAGGAGATCCTCGGACCAAGCACGGCCTAGCAGCCACTGGGGCAAAAATATCTTCAATCCTCTACCTAGCAGCGAATCGCTTGGGTCATTACATGTTCAGGGGTTGTCTTTAGAAACGTCGCAGTGATACAACGTCCGTCATGTGCGATGGAATTCTCCCTGTAACGTCCCAGAAAACCTGCCATAGCGATGCTCTCGAACTCTCCCCTCGTGCGAATTTGAGGCTGCTGACTCACCTGACACCCTCAGACGACCGTTGAAGAACGTGCTGACGGAAGGACATGTTACAGGCACGTGATCTACGTATGTTGACTCGTCGCTTACTATTTCTTCAACCATGACCTTTTCAGATTGCCCAATGCCCATAGCACTGGCAGCACACAAACAAAGACTCCCCCCCAAGCTGTCGCGGTTCGATCAGGCCGCCGTCGAGGTAGACGAGGATGATGGAATTGTGAACACACCCATTGCTCAGTCGACTCGCTTACCTAATGTATATTTAGGACCCAATCATTCGCCCCCTCCCCCTCAATGCCACTGCTCACCTCCCGTAGAGTCCGTTCCCGCGCAGTAACAGCCAGAACTGTGGCAAGATTGGAATCATCCCCCGAGCCTGGCATTGGTGTGAAATGATGGGATCATAAAGCTTTCTTTGGACATACGATACGAGGCTGGCTTTGCAGGATTAGCTGCTTCGTGACTTTAAGTGAGGTGGGCTGCAAACACCGCACTAATCCATAAAGAATGAATTCCTCATTAGAGTATATTTAGAACCCAATCATCCGTCCCTTCCCCCACAATACCACTGCTCGCCTCCCGTAAAGTTCATTTCCGCGCAGTAATGGCCAGAACTGTGGCGAGATTGGAGTCAGTGATGTCCCCAGAGCCTTGGAAGTGCTTTTGAGATTCCGAGGTAAGCTCTCTTCAGGACTGTTCCCATGTTGAGGATTTCTCCTCCATTCAAACATGCTGTGTTACCACTATCCCCCCTCTGTCGTGCTCGGACTGATTTTCTGGTCGTCGATAGCAACCACCGGCGCATCATTGTTCGAGGTTCACTAGCATCCGATCAGTGTCTGTATATCGTAAGTCTCATTTCCGCCTTGCTATGAAAGGTTTGGTTGTATGCGACTCATATGCCACCGGTCACAGTGCTATCAACAGTGACATCAATCAAGTATTACTGGTACATTGTTCAGGATAGCTGGCGCAATCGACTAGCGCACCCGGGGCCGTTAGGTCATATTTCCTCATTCCATCCGAATCATTTGGCTAGAGTACGAAGGTCCGAAACGATAAGAAGTCAGTCATTTTTTGCTACTGCATAAGGTTAGTCCAGAGATTGCACTATTTTTGTGCTTGTGTTTCCTCCGCGGTCGTTGATAGCACGGTCGAGGATAATGTCGACCAAGTCCTTGGCATGACATCGAGAGCCACTGCAATGCCGAATGCGCTCTAATGTTTGGTCCACGAAAGGGTATAAAATGGGCTGAATATCTGCAGTGGCCCCATCAGTCCTCTGACAACAAACCCATATATCTCGTGCAGTATCCGTTATCCACATACAATGCAGACTTTTGTAGGATTTTTGTTGACGTGGATGATTCATACTCACGAGTTTCTGAGACAGGCCATTCAACTTTGGGACGATTACGAATGGATTGTCAGTGCCTCTGACATTCTCAATGAGCAAGCCTCTGATGAGAGTGGCCAGTCCACTGACTCTGTATGTTTTTTTGTTGAAGTGGACGATTCATGCTCATGAGCTTCTCAGGTCTTTTGGATGCCTATTGGTATCTGGGCTGCCAGGGCCTCTGAAATTCTCGACGAAGGAGCCTCGGAGGAGAGTGGCTAGTCCACCGACGACTCTGACGAACTGGTATGCCTACCATGCCTCTATGAGGAGCATGCTATTGAACAAGAGGCCCCAGGCAGTCTAGTCCTCCGCGACTGACCCCAGCATTACAACTCTCTCATTTTCTTTCATGACTGCTGAATCGTCGTTTGTGCTGCCGCATCGTTTTTGTGATCGTAGTTGTGTTTGAGTGTATGTAGTTTCGCAACCGTTGTTGTTTTGGTGATTTTAGCAGTTGAACTCGACCGTATTTTGTCATTCAGTCCGACATCAAGGTCCATTGTGCTTCACTGAAGCATAGTAACATGTGTAGCTGGAAAGTATGACCGGACGTTGTACAACTTCACAATAGACCGAACACTCGACGCAGAGTGTCATGTCGCCAGAAGACATCGCTCGACTCGTCCAGTGGCAACCTTTAGACTCGGAGACACCCGGGGACAGGCGGAGGGCAGACCACAGTGAAGAATAATTTGACTCCTAAAACAATGTCGGTCAGTGACGAGGTTCCCGTGCAGTAAACAATGAATTGCAAAGAGTCTCAGTCATTGACGCCTTTGATTTGGAAAAAAACAAGTCGGATATCGCAGGCCCAGGACGACGCTCACATTCGAATGATCGATGGACCTCGCCTTGGACGCGATGAACTGATTGAGACATTGTATCCCGACACGTCTGGCAATCTCTAGTTCGGACGAAGCTGGTCAGAAGCGCGCATTGAACGCATTGCCAAAAGATGTCCGGATTCAGCAAAGAGGTCGTAGTAGAGTTGGGTCATAGAGGAGACGGTTATAATTGAAAGGCCTTTGATTGAGATGTTACTAAGCCAGTCAGAAGCGTTTTGGCCTTGAGGTCTTCCAAGTACCATTTGCGTTTCAATGATGTTCACCATGGTAGTCTGAGGGTTAACGCTGAGAGAGGTGTTTGAAGAACAACAACTTGGAACAGATCACGCTTGGTTACTTGTCTGAAGGACAAACGTTACAGGCACGTGATCTATGTATGTTGACCTTCGACCATGTATCTCTGGAGATGCCGGGTTGACCTTTCGGATTGCCCATAGCACTGGCAGCGCACAAACAAAGAGTCCCCAAGCTGTCGCGGTTCGATCAGGCTGCCTTCGAGGTAGACGGGGATGGTAGAATTGTGAACACATCCATCGCTCACTTACTTTGACAAGACTATGATCATTCAGGATCCAATCCCACTGCTCGCCTCCCGTAAAGTTCATTCCCGCGCAGTAACAGCCAGAACTGTGGCGAGATTGGAATCATCCCCCGAGCCTTGCATTGTTGCGAAATGATGGGATCATAAAGCTTTCTTTGGACATACGATACGAGGCTGGCTTTGCAGGATTAGCTGCTTCGTGACTTTAAGTGAGGTGGGCTGCAAACACCGCACTAATCCATAAAGAATGAATTCCTCATTAAAGTATATTTAGGACCCAATCGTCCCTTCCCCCTCAATGCCACTGCTCGCCTTCCGTAAAGTTGATTTCTGCGCAGTGATAGCCAGAACTGTGGCGAGATTGGAATCAGTGATGTCCCCAGAGCCTTGGAAGTGCTTTTGAGATTCCGAGGTAAGCTCTCTTCAGAACTATTCCCATGCTGAGGATTTCTCCTCCATTCGAACATGCTGTAACCCCCCTCTGTCATGCTCGGACTGATTTTCGGGTCGTCGAATGCAACCACCGGCACATCATTGTTCGAGATTCACTGGAATCCGATCAGTGTCCGTATATCGTAAGTCTCATTTCCGCCTTGCCCCGAAAGGTCTGGTCGTATGCCACTCATATCCCACTAGTCACAGTGCTATCAACCGTGACGTCAATCAAGTATTACTAGTGCACCCGGGATCGTATTGTCAGTTCTATTTCCTCGTTTTCCCGGAATGATTTGATCAGAATGTGAAGGTTCGAAATGATAGAAAGTTGATAAACTGCATTGGGCTAGTCCAGGAAATTGCACTATTTCTGTCTTTGAGTTCCCTCTGTCCTCCAATCACAGCTTTCGATGGTCGTTAGTAGAACGGTCAAGACGTTATACATTGCCGACCGGGTCCCATGATGGCATGAGGTCGAGGGCCCGAATACGCCTCAACTGCGATCGTTGTGTCTATCTGTTTGGTCTACCAAGGGTATAAAAATCTGCACAATTGGTGGACTGTGTTAGTGGAGGCACGAAGCGAGTGCAGTATTTAGTCTATGTGTGAGAAGCGAAGAGACGCAGAACTCTTTCCTTCGCGTCTCTTGCATCCTTAGCTAGTCGCTACTTGTTGGTTTTGTTAGTCCTCGATTCATTCTTTTGCGCACCCACCCGCCTCTCCCACTCGCAGACCACGAACATGATATTCACCCATCCGCTCATCTGTCCGACGCTGCGTCACTCGGCACCCCTCGTTCCGAGCTCGGCTGCTTCGGCGCCCAGCCCGCCCTCACAGCACGATCTCGCCCCGACGGGTTCGGGTCCAGCTTCGGGCCGGAAAAGCATATAGCTTTTCGCCCACACTCGTCCTACCCTCCAACATTTTCTCTCATTTCCTTTCTACACTCGAGTCGCGCAGCTACAACGCATAGAGGAACCATCAGTCCTCAGACAACAACCCTGTGTATCTCGTGCTTTATCCACACACAATGTCGAACTCTGTGTGTTTTTTGTTGACGTAGATGATTCATGCTCATGAGCTTTTCAGTTCTATTGGAGCCTTTTTCCTGTGTGGGGTGCCAGTGCCTCTGAAATCCTCAACAAGCAAGTCTTGGAGCAGAGTGGCCAGTCCACCGACGATTTCTGACGAATCGGTATGCCTACCATGTCTCCATGATTATCGAGGAGCAAGCTGTTGAACAAGATCCCCCAGGAAATCGCTAGTAGCCTAGTTCCCCGCGACTGAGCGCATCATTGCAAGCATCTCGTTTTTTTCTTCCGTGATTGTGGAATCGTTGTTTGTGTAGCCGCGTCGTTTTTGTGATCGTAGTCGTGTTTGAGTGTATGTAGTTTTGCAACCGTGTTGTTTTGGTGATAGTAGCAGTTGAATTCGACCGTGGTGCTATATTTTGTCATTCAGTCCGACATTGGGTCCATCGTGCTTCACTGAAGCACAGTAATCCAGGCACTCGTCGTGCTCGGACTGATGTCCGGGTCAATCGCCGGCACATTTTTCGACACCGCTGCCAGTGGCATCCGATCAGTGTCTGTATATCGTAAGTCCCTTTCCTCCTTGCCCTGAAATGTTTAGTCGTATGCGACTCATATGCCACTGGTCAGTGCTATCAACAGTGACATCAATCAAGTATCACTGGTGGATAGCTAGCGCAATCGACTAGCGCGCCCGGGGCCGTTAGGTCATATTTCCTCATTCCATCCGAATCATTTGACTAGAGAGTACGAAGGTCCGAAACAATGAGTGTGGATCTGACACATAGATGGAGTGTTATGCAAAAGTAATGCGGAGGCATGATGGCAACTGACCCATATTCTATTGGATCGTGCTTTCCCTAATAATATTCGGATTAGAACGTATAGCGGGGGAGTCATTTACGGACCGATCGGATGAAAACTCCAGCACGAGAGCTTAAGCTTCAAGTATCAGTTACTTCCGAAATCCAATCAGAATCCAGTCTGTAGGGATTTGGGCGACCTTGCCGCATCGAAAACGTGACAGACTTGTTCACAGAACACACATGGAGCAGGAATGCCTTTGCAGTCCATGGCTCGCCACTTTGCCTTGGAATGTGTGTAAAGTCGTGCGGCGAGGGATACGCATCCAACGAACTCAAATGACGAGATGGGGGATCTTGAAGGTATCGTATCAAACTTGCAGGGATGAAGGGCTCTAGCCTACTATCTAGGCTGTGGATGTCGGATCCAGACCTGACTGGATCAGAAAGAAAGCTGTTGGCTTGGCCCGCAGCGTTGGGCGGACTTTCAATGATTCGATCAACCGACTGCCAAGAGTCCAAGAGTCCCAAGGGCCTGATTCTAAGTCCCATTTGAGGTAAATTGTTACGCCAGTTTGTGATCACCGGCTTTTTGCGATTGTCTCGTCCTTCGTTTCTGCGTTTCTGATTCATCGTGAGTCGAACTCTGACACGTTCTTTAAAAGGTTCAATTGCCTCGGTTAGTCTTTACCCCCCGCAGTGAAATGATGAAGTTCAAGGTAGATGAACCAAAACTGGTGCAAAATGATGGGATCCTGAAGCCCTTTCAGATGCAGGAACCCCTGGCTAGACGACATGGTCACCGTTGTTGGACATCTGATGCGAGGCTGGCTTTGCAGCATTGGCTGCTTCGTGACTTCGAGTCAGGCCGCACTATTATTCGCACCCCTCAACGCCGCTGCGCACCTCCTCCCGTAAAGTTCGTTCCCGCGCAGTAACAGCCGGAACTGTGGCGAGATGGGAATCACTCAGGTCTTGGCAAGTGCTTGAGACACCGAGGTAGGCTCTTTGTAGAACTATTCTCAAGCTGAGGATTTCTTCTCCGTCCAAAACTTGCTGGAATACCACTACCCCTCTGCTGATACCCTTTTTGTCATGCTCGGACTGATTTTGGGGTCGTCGATAGCAATTACCGGCACATTATTCGAGACCGATTGCCAGTGGCATCCACTCAGTGTCCGTATATCGCAAGTCTCATTTCCCCCTTGCGCCCAAAGGGTTGGTCGCATGTGACCCATACGCCACTGTGACGTTAATCAAGTATTACTGGTACATCGTTCAGGATAACTGCAATATTCGACAGGTGCACCTGGGGCCGTATCGTAAGTTCGTTTCGGCCGAATGATTTGATTGCAAAATGACCAGAGTCTGAAGATTCGAAACGATCGATTCTTTGCTACGGGCTAGTCAAGGAAATTGCACCGTTGTTGTGCTTGTATTTTATCCGTCTTCCAACCACAGCTTTCGAAGGTCGTTGGTAGAACGGTCAAGGGATAACGTTGGCCATGTCCTTGGCAGGGTCATTGCAATGCCGAATACGCCCCTAACTGCAGTCGTTGTGTCTATCTGTTTGGTCCATGAGAGGGTATAAAATGAATATCTGCAGTGGGTCCATCAGTCCTCAGACAACAATCCCATATACACATATCTCGTGCAGTATCCACTATCCATATACGATGCAGACTCCAGCTGTATGTTTTCGTTCACGTGGATGACTTATGCTTATGAGCTTCTCAGCTTGTCATATGGTCACCTACCTGGTGGCAAGTCAGTGTCTCCGAAATTCTCAGCGAAGAAGCCTCGGAGGAGAGTGGCTAGTCCACTGACGATTTCTGATGAACTGGTATGTATACCATGCCTCTGTGATTATCGAGGAGCAAGCTATTGAACAAGAAGCCCTAGGAGATCGTTAGTAGCCTAGTTCCCCGCGACTGAGCTAGCATCTCGTTTTCTTCTATGATTGTTGTTGGATCCTCGTTTGTGCAGCAGCGTCGTTTTTGTGATTGCAGTCAAGTTTGAGTGTATGTGTCGTAGTTTTGTAACCGTGTTTGTGATATTAGTTGAATTCGAGCGTGGTGCTATATTTTGTGATTAATTGGTCCCACATCAGGCCTTCACGCGCACGGTCCATCGTGCTTCAGTGAAACATAACAACATGTGTAGCTGGAAAGTGTGACTGGTATACAAGTAGTCTATATAATTAATGTTTTATTCGACGTGGCGCTTGAAGTATTTTCTGACATATCGTACAACATTATAATAAACCAAGCACTCAAGCCAGAATGTCGCGTCACCACAAGGCATCGCTCGATTCGTTGAGCGGCGAACTTAGACTTGGAGGCAGGTTGGGACGACTTGCGGAAATTTCGGATATCTTCTGTGACGCTCGATTGCGCCCTGTGCCACCCTGAACGCCCAAAATTGAATGAGCCGAAGAGGTTCACCTTGCTGAGAGTTCCGGGTCATGATGCGCGTCAGATGAACATCAAACATTGCAAATATGGCCAAGATATGGCTGTGAGCACAACAGTGTGTCGGGGCCGACATTGCCGGCATATCGCCGTAAGGTCTGTGTCCTGATTTCACCCGAATGACTGGGGGCAACATCGTTTGCGTGTCTGTTATGGTTACGTCGTCACGTTCTACACCATCTGTCTACCGTGACGAAAGGGGCTTACCCAAAAAGGGACTTGCAGCGTCCTTGAGAACTTGCCATAGCTTGTAGTACAGCTTCTGGCATCTATTTCCATCCCGCTGGTAATAGGCGTATCCTCCCGAACGCTCGGACGTGCAGGTCTCCGAGATTATCAGTATGAATGAGTGACAACCGTCTTCCGCGTTTCCCAAGCCGTGCAACTTTGCGACCTCTCCACGCCGCAGTGAATGCCGAATCCGGAGAAGAGATGCTCTTTCCGTACAACAAAACCCGTATGACGATCCTGTTCAGGCGTGCGTCTTGAATACCACTTGTTCGACGTCTGGACGCCAAGTGACGACCAGGATAGAATTCAAGGGTGACGTCGTGTCTGATCCCTGCTGTACTCGCACCACGCACCCACCTGTTGAGAGTGTAGGTGTGGGAGACCTTGAGTGAGCCGAGGGAAGAGACATCCGAATGTGGCAACGCCGGTGGTGACAGGTCCATGTTTATGTGCGCATGGGATCATCAATGATGGGGAATCTACGAGGTGATCGAATCAGGGGATCATTCGCTGAGCAAAGGTCATTCGAGCTATCTGGTCTTTGTCGCGCCGGAACGGGTGACACAGCCCTATTCTGCTGAAAACCTGAGTGACGTGGAAATTGGAGCAATAGACGCCGTGGAGGGTGTGTTAACATGATCACTGCTGATGGCTGATCAGCGGGGACAAACGATATAAACCTGGGTTCATTGCGGTATGCTGAGCAATGAACGATTACGGGCAAAAATGAATGCTAGGTTCGGCTTTGAAAAGCGGAAGGCACAGTCGAGAAATGTTTGCGAAACTCACCTTCAAAATCGAAGTGAATGTTGGCGGAGAGGTGGTAACCCTTTCGCTGCCCAGATCTTTGGTCTCGACACCATCCGTTTTGTGGTAACCCCAGCAAGCTAATTTACGGACATCCATATCGAAAACACAGCACGAGAGTATACGTATCAGCTACTTTCCTCTAGAGATGTCAGAATCATGTCTGGGCGACCTTGCCGCATCGAAAACGTGACGGACTTTGTTCACAGGACATGCATGGAGCAAGAATGATTTTGCAGTCCATGACGGACATCGCACCCAACCAGCGATAATCTATTTCCTTTCCGAGATGTTTGCCAATTTGCCTTGGGATGTGTGAAGTCGTGCGGTGACGGACCAAACGAGGTACGGGTCCAACGAACTATAATAGCAGCACCTGGTTAACTATGACAGCGGAAAGGACCGAAATGGCGATCTTAAAGGCAGTGTACGCAAACTCGCAGGGATGAAGAACTCTATGCTGTGGATGTCAGAGAGCGTAGGGAGAGTGGGATGGACAAGAAGGAAAGTTGATCGAGCTGCTCAAGAGGCGCACCGCCGCTTGTGCGGACTTTAATTTCAATTACCACACCTGTCACCGATGAGCGTTGACTAGTCGAAGTTCAGCGAGAACATCGGTACAGTATATCATCACACCGTAATGGGTGGTCCAGAATCATACTGCTGACATTGTCCATCGCGCTCACGCTCTGATTGTAGGTCATCAATCACCGCTCGTTCCCCCTCTCTCCTTTTTGGAGTCTTACCTTCACAACAACGTAAAGCTCCCATCCCCTCGGTGATCCGAATAAGAACCTGATCTTGTTAACAGCACTATCTTCATTGTAAACACATAAGGCTAGGTGATTCTGACATTATGTCTGTGTTGTTTCAAACTGTACTTCAGGGAATCGAACACCCTCTGATGGTGGCATGTAACTATGTATTTCTTTTCAGTCGAATGTTCGAGGGAGCAGCTCTCACTCTCAAAGACATATCCCATGTTTAGATGTGAATTGTTCGTGACCGAGAACCTCAAGCTGGTAAGTAGCCAACCCGTGGAGAATGGATTTGAACATCGTGGCGATAAGACTCGGAGCCTTTGCAAATTCTTGCGTTCAAGTTCAAAAAGTCGCACCCGAGGCAATTGATACGCCAGTTTGTGATCACCGCCTTTGTGCTCTGTTGCTTCCGTGATGGGAACTCTTACTTTGTTTCAGATTCATCGTGGATTGAAATCTGTCACGTTCCTCAAGAAGCTTCGATTGTCTACAGAAACTCGGTTGGTCTTTTATCACCCACACTGAAAAGGTGAAGTCCAAGGTGGATAAATGAAAATCATTTTCGCTGAATCCATCTTTGTTGTTTTATTTGCATTGGACAACTGACTATGACACGTTGGCGCGAAATGATGGGATCCTGAAACCCTTTTAGATGCAGCAACTACCTTAGGTTTCTCCCCAAGGTTAACTAGACGACATGGTCACCGATGTTGGTCATATGATGCGAGACTGGCTTTGCAGCATTGGCTGGTTCGTGACAAGTGGGCTGCAAACACAGCACTAATGCATAAAGAACGAATTCTTCATTAAAAGTATATTCAGGGCTCAATTATTCCCCCCTCCCCCTCAATGCCACTGCTCGCCTCCCATAAGCCCATTCCCGCGCACTAACAGCCAGAACTATGGCGAGGTTAGAATCATTTATGTCCGCCCAGTCTTGCAAGTGCTTGAGACACCGAGGTATGCTTTGTTCTGAACTATTCCCAAGCCGAGGATTTCTCCACCATTCGGAACATGTTGGAATACCACTACCTCTCTGCTGGTACTCCTTTTGTCGTGCTCGGACTGATTTCCGGGTCAATTGCCGGCGCATCTTTCGAGACTCGCTGCCAGTGGCATCCGATCAGTGTCCGTTTATCGTAAGTCTCATTTCCGCCTTGCCCTGAAAGGTTTGGTCGTATGCGACTCATATGTCACTGGTCACAGTGCTATCAACCATGCCGTTGATCAAGTATTACTGGTACATCGTTCAGAATATCGACAGCATTCGACTAGTGCACCCGGCGGGGCTGTTAAGTTCTATTTCCTCATTCCATGCGAATCATTTGACTAGAGAGTGTGAAGGTCCGAAACGATAAGAAGTCGGTCATTTTTTTGCTACTGCATAAGGTTAGTCCAGAGATTGCACTGTTTTGTGCTTGTATTTCCTCCGCGGTCGTTGATAGCACGGTCAAGGATAATGTGGACCAAGTCCTTGGCATGACGTCGAGAGCCACTGCAGTGCCGAATGCGCTCTAAACTACAATCGTTGTGTCTATCTGTTTGGTCCACGAAAGGGTATAAAATGGGCTGAATATCTGCAGTGGGCCCATCAGTCCTCAGACAACAATCCCATATATCTCGTGCAGTATCCACTATCCACATACAATGCAGACTTTTGTATGTTTTTGTTGACATGGATGATTCATGCTCATGAGTCTCTCAGGTCTATTGGCCACCACCTATTCTCTGGATCGCCAGTGCTTCTGAAATCCTCAACGAGCAAGTCTCGGAGGAGAGTGGCCAGTCCACTGACGATTTCTGACGAACCGGTATGCCTATCGTGTCTCCATGATTATCGAGGAGCAAGCTATTGAACAAGAACCCCCAGGAGATCGCTAGTAGCCTAGTCCCCCGCGACTGAGCGCATCATTGCAAGCATCTCGTTTTCTTCCGTGATTGTGGAATCGTCGTTTGTGCACCCGCGTCGTTTTTGTGATCGTAGTCGTGTTTGAGTGTATGTAGTTTTGCAACCGTGTTGTTTTTGTGATAGTAGCAGTTGAATTCGACCATGGTGCTATATTTTGTCATTCAGTCCGACATCAAGGTCCATTGTGCTTCCGAGTCAACGTTATACAATGTCGACCATCCGTGGCATGACGTCGGGAGCCCGAATACGCGCTAACTGCAATCGTTGTATCTATCTGTTTGGTCCACCAAAGGGTTATAAAATGGGCTGCACAGTGAATCCATCAGTCCTCAAACAACAATCCTACGTATCTCGTGCTTTATCCACATACAATGCCGAGTCCTGTATGGTTCTTATTGATGTGGATGATTCATGCTCATGAGCTTCTCAGCCCTTTTGGCCTTTCTTTGAGTGGGGAGCCGGTGCCTCTGAAATTCTCAACGAAGAGGCCTCGGAGGAGAGGGGCCAACCCACTGACTCTGTATGATTCATGCTCATGAGTTTCTCAGGTCCTTTGGTTGCCTGACATGTGGACCACCAGTGCCTCTGAAATTCTCAACGAGCAAGCTTCGGAGGAGAGTGGTCACCTCACTGATGATTTCTGACGAACCAGTACGCTTACATACCTCTATGATTATCGAGGAGCAAGCTCATGAATAAGAGGACCCAGAGAACGCTAGTAGCCTAGTCCCCCGCGACTGAGCGCAGCATTACAAACATCTGTTTTCTTCCATAACTTTCGAATTGTCGTTTGTGCAGGTATGTCGTTTTTGTGATCGTAGCTGTGTTTGAGTGTATATGCGTGTATATGTGTCATCGTTTTGTAACTGTGTTGTTTTTGTGATAGTAGTTGAATTCGACCGTGGTGTTATTTTTAGTTGTCATTCAGTCATCCACTGCTGTGCTTGGAGTAACAACGTACTTGTGCACCATGAATACATATTAAGACCGATAGCTACACCTTTATGATAATTCCAAAGAGATCGTGAGCACCTTGCTGGATGGTAATGGGTTGAGATTGGTTCGTTCGCCGGAGCGTCGACGTCAATGTGCCGTTCTCCATGGCATTTACGCGCGTCAGCATCCACATTCTACACCATCCGTTCACCGTGACGAAAGGCTTACCTCGGTCCCAAAGGGGACTTGCAGCGTCCTAGAGAACCCACCATAGCGTTTGCTCACGGACCGCGCACCCGTCCTCCTCACGAGAGTTGGATATGGCAGACTCCGAGTCGCCTGATACGGTCAGGCGGTTTTGATGGAAGTCGATGGTGACGTCCTCGGGCTTCACACCGGGAAACTCGAAAGTTGCTACACGACGTTGGAGTCCTTGGATTCGTAAAGGTCGAAGCTAGAGAAAAAAGAAAAACGAACGATGAGTAGACGATCAAATTCGGATGATCGATGGACCTCGCCTTGAACGGAATGAATTAAGACATCGTATCCCGGCATGTCGGGCAATCTCTAGTTCGGACAAAGCCGGCCAGAAGCGCACATTGAACGCATCGTCAAAAAGATGATCGAATTCATCAATGGGGTCGAAGTGGAATTGGGTCGAGGACACGGTGGAATCTTAAAAAATGGTAAAGAATTTACACGATTATAATGCAAGAAAATTGAAAGATCTTTCTCTTGGACGAGCGTCAAGGCATGGTAGCTATATTGGTTGAGGTGTCATGTTACTATTTCTGAATTCTTCGACCATGTATCTCTGGAGATGCCGGGTTGACCTTTTTGGATTGCCCATAGCACTGGCAGCACACAAACAAAGAGTCCCCACGCTGTCGCGGTTCGATCAGGCTGCCTTCGAGGTAGACGGGGATGATGGAATTGTGAACACACGCATCGCTCACTTACGTTGAAAGGACTATGGGTCGACTCGGGACAAAATGAATTCCTCATCTAATGTATATTTAGGACCCAATCATTCGCCCCCTCCCCCTAATGCCACTGCTCGCCTCCCTAAAGTTCGTTCCCGCGCAGTAACAGCCAGAACTGTGGCGAGATTGGAATCATCCCCCGAGCCTTGCAAGTGCTTTTGAGACACCGAAGTAAACTCTTTTCAGGACTATTCCCAAGCTGAGGATTTCTCCTCCATTCAAACATGCTGGGTTACCACTACCCCCCTCTGTCGTGCTCGGACTGATTTTCGGGTCGTCGATAGCAACCACCGGCGCATCATTGTTCGAGATTCACTGGCATCCGATCAGTGTCCATATATCGTAAGTCTCATTTCCGCCTTGCCCCGAAAGGTTTGGTCGTATGCCACTCATATGCCACTGATCACAGTGCTATCAATTGTGACGTCAATCAAGTATTCCTAGTGCTCCCAGGGTCGTATCGTAAGTTCTCTTTCCTCGTTTTCCCCGAATGTTTTGATTGCGATACGATAACTTGAAGAGTGTGAAGGTCCGAAATGATAGAAAGTCGATAAACTGCATTGGGCTAGTCCAGGAAATTGCACTGCTTTTGTTTTCGAGTGTCCGTCCTCCAATCACAACTTTCGACAATCGTTGGTAGAACGGTCAAGGGATAACGCTATACAATGTCGACCAGGTTCTTTGCGGGCGGCCCGAATACATGCTAATTGCAATCGTTGTGTCTATCTGTTTGGTCCACCAAAGGGTATAAAAATCTGCACAATGGAACTATCAGTTCTCAGACAACAACCCTGTGTATCTCGTGCTTTATCCACACAATGTCGAACTCTGTATGTTTTTTTGTTGACGTAGATGATTCATGCTCATGAGCTTTTCAGTTCTATTGGATCCCTATGCCTGTGTGGACAGCCAGTGCCTCTGAAATTCTCAACGAAGAAGCCTCGGAGGAGAGTGGCCAGTCCACTGACTCTGTATGTTTTTTGTTGACATGGATGATTCATGCTCATGAGTCTCTCAGCTCTTTATGCCACCTATGATTTGGGCCGCCGGTGCTCATGAAAGCCTCAACGAGCAAGTCTCGGAGAAGAGCGGCCAGTACACTGACGATTTCTGACGAACCGGTATGCTTGCCATGTCTCCATGATTATCAGGGAGCAAGGTATTGAATAAGAACCCCCAGGAGATCGCTAGTAGCCTAGTCCCCCGCGACTGAGCGCATCATTGCAAGCATCTCGTTTTCTTCCGTGATTGTGGAATCGTCGTTTGTGCAGCCCCATCGTTTTTGTGATCGTAGTCGTGTTTGAGTGTATGTAGTTTTGCAACCGTGTTGTTTTTGTGATAGTAGCAGTTGAATTCGACCGTGGTGCTATATCTTGTCATTCAGTCCGACATCAAGGTCCATTGTGCTTCAGTGAAGCACAGTAACATGTGTAGTTGGAAAGTATGACCGGTATACGAGCAGTATACATAATTAGTTCTCTATTCGACGTAGCGCTTGAAGTGGGGGTGTTATACACGGATTAGTGCTATTTTCTGACATCGTACAACTTCACAATAGACCGAACACTCGAGGCAGAGTGTCACGTCACCATAAGACATCGCTCGACTCGTCCAGCGGCAACTTTAGACTTGGAGACACCCGGGGACAGGCGGAAAGCAGACCACCGTAAAGAATAATTTGATTCCTGAAACAATGTCGGTCAGCGACGAGGTTCCCGTGCAGTAAACAACGAATTGCAAGGAGTCTCAGGATACAACATGTAGATGGTGTCACCCCCGCTCGTCGAGCGGATCATACTCATGGAACCAGTATAAATTCTTTCTGCGCATCATTGACGCCTTCAATGGTGTGGAAAAGAAAGTCGGATATCGCAGGACGACGCTCACCTTTAGTAGTCGCTGAAAAAGAACGTATGTTCGACAGAGGATTCGTAATGGTGGAAGCTAGAGAGAAGAGGAAACGATGAGTAAATTATCAGATTCGAATGACCTCGCCTTGGACGCAACGAATCGAGACATTGTATGATAGTATCCCGGTACGTCGGGCTGGTGAGGATGAAGCCGGCCAGAAGCGCGCAATAAACGCACCGTCAAAGAGATGGTCCAATTCAGCAAAGGGGTCGTAATAGAATTGGGTCAAGGAGGTCACGTTATAATGCAAGAGAATTGAGGGTCTTTGCCAGTTGATATGTTATGTCGAGTTGCTTGCTGCCGCCTGCGAGACTGTTGAAGGTCAGACTCACTCGCGTTCAAATTGAATAAGACAAGAATTGGTGCCGCTTCGACGGTACGGCTCGAGAATCTTCAACTTACTGGTGTTTCCGATTCCTGTTTTGCAAGAAAGACGTATTTGTGTTTATTTGGAAAGTGACCAGAATGGAAGTTCCGATTCAAAGTTAGACCTCGGGCCCTGGTGAGCCCGTGGTCACATCGTTTCATTTGTTGTCACTTGATGAACTTGAAATTTGGTGGTGGCAGCGACTCCCAGCCTCCCGGTTTGAAGCCGTAGATACACAATCATGATACATGACAATTTAGGCCCAGCGAGTCTAGGACCGGCGACGAGGGAAGATATACTTCTCGTGAGCTCTACCTGTAATTCCTTGGCCTTAGCGCTCACAACCATCACTCTCAATGATATAAAGTCACGTAGTAACAGTGAACTGACGTAGTCAACTATCGTGCAAAATAACAAGACCATGATATCGGATCGTGCGTCGTGAGGAATGCAACCAATCATGTCCTTCAAAACCTCGAAAACCATCAAAAGCGTCACAGATCGTGCTTGATGTCATAACAAAGCGCGGGAGGGGGGAAGAATAC
>JBBPJP010000670.1:0-16937 GCA_038088775.1 Boletus barrowsii | reverse complement strand
GTTTAGGAAGGTACAGCGAATTCTACGGAGCTCAAGACATCTTGCCAGTGTCTGCTCCTCCCTCTTACATCATATCGGTAGAAGGATCGTCGCTCGTACCCAACGGGGGCGTATCAGAAGTAAGGGAGTGGTTCGGGTCAACCCAAGAAGAAAACGGGTCGTTAAATTTAGTTTACCCTCCCACACCAGTAGTAGAAGCGGAGGCAGGGCTGGCGCATTACGCCTCGGTCAACCAAGACGAGGAATACGACCCCAACGACTACAACCTGCCAGAGCCAGCTCCAATCCCGCAGGAGTTAGTGCCCTTATTCGTGCCAGAGAGAGTAGTCGCTTGGCTCGTAGAAGGGCTAGTAGACCAGGTTAGGAGAGAACGGATCAGGGAATGGGAGCCCACCCTGTATCAAGTCCACAGACCCAGACAGAGGAGAAAGTGGCCAGCAGCCACCAGGATTAGAGAAGACAGGACCAGAGACTTGTGGCCTGGAGAAGACGAACTCCACTGGTGTAACAATCTCAGGCCCAGGGACAAGTGTTTCGGAGTAGTCAGAAGACCCTGCTTAGCACCACATACGGCAGCACCTAGGATACGCCACCTAGCAGCGCCAAACCCCCCTCTACCCCCTCGTATCTAGATTTAATTAATCATGTCTACGGGTTTCGACCGAGGAGTGTTCGAACAGAACCTAAATGGCAATGGGATAAGTCCCACAGTAACACAAGAACCTTTGGCAATGTTTGATTGGTTCACAAATGAACACAACAGTAATCACGTCATCATGAACAACTACCATGCACAGATAACAGCGCTACAAGGACAGATAGTGGCGTTGCAAATAGGAAATGCTCCGCCCGCAGCAGTAGCCCCCCCAGCTCCCCGCATGAGCAAGATATTCCAGGACCCTGGGAATTACAATGGCTCAAAAGGGAAGTTTGAGGAATGGTGGACAAAGGTTAAGGCGTGGATCGCTGAGAACCCCACCGTATTCCCAACAGGCACCAATAAAGCTGTGATGGCAGTGCTATCACGCCTTGAGGGCCCCACAGCAGGCGGCTTTGCTCGCACAAGAATAGACCATTTACTAAACGGCGGTACATATACATGGCCAGAGCTGGAAAATGAAGTCGAGGCTTTATTCCGCTCTGTTAATCAACAAGAATGGGCTCGCAAGAAGCTGAGAGAGCTCAAGCAAATGGACTCAATGCCCATAGATGAATGGATCATTAATTTCCAAAGATATGAACCACAGACAGGCATGGGTACCACCCACCTAATCGAGATCATTGAGCACAATGTACAACGCTCAATAATCGATAAGGTCTTACTAGATGGGACTCGCCCCACCGCAGTAATCGACTATCTCGCAAAGATCCGAGAGATAGGCACAAGGAAGCAATTAATAGGCTTCATACGCGGCGGCAGTAGCCGAAGATCCAATAAAGACCCAAATGCCATGGACATAGACGCTATCGGCAGAAAGCCCTCTACATCCAATGGGCCAAAGAAATGCTATAACTGTGGCGGAGACCACTTTGTAGCTAATTGTAACAAACCAAAGTTGCAATGTCCCGATTGCAAATTCCTTGGCAGAGGACACCGAAAAGGTTGTCGCCGAGGAGGGCGCAAATTAAGGAATGTTGAAGAAGAAGGTGCCCAATCATGGGATGATTGCCCTTCAGGACAAGACGTCCGAGGCATGAACTATGATGAAATGAAGGCATACTTCTGGGATCTTAAGGAGACCGAAGATAAGAAGGGAAAAGGGAAAGCCACATGAATAAACCGGGTGTTCACGCGGATACGGTCAACAAGGTACGATTTAATTTAACTGACGATAACAGATTTCTCCCACTGGCTGGCGAAGAGTCTGAAGAATCAGACAATGAATCTTCTATATTAATGCCAAGTGGGTCTTCACCGTCAGTTGACAATGTGGAGCTCGGCAGGGGCTTCACACCTGCGCTTAATTCACTTTCCCCCACTAATGACCAAATCCCGGAAGAAGCATGCGTAAGAAGCACAAAGATACAAAAGGAGATATGTATGACCATATGGGTCTCTCCTTCTCACAACAAAGGTTTCATCACCGCAGAAGCACTGCTTGACAGCGGTGTAAACATAATATTCATTGATCACGCATGGGCTCAGAAACATCAGTTACCCCTGACCCCTCTTCGCAATCCCATCCCTGTGTTTAATGTCGACGGAACTAAGAATTCCGCTGGAAACATCACACACTCTACAGAAGTAGTAATTGACTACCAAGGACACAGAGAACGTGTCACAGCCGAAATCACGGATCTTGGCAAGAACCAGATCATTCTCGGCTTCTCTTGGTTAAAGAAGCACAACCCTATCATAGATTGGACCACAGGCACAGTTGAAATGAAACGCTGCCCTAGGTCGTGCTCTTTCTTGCAGGACAAGGAGTCATTCCTATGACACGCAGATAAAGAAGAAGAAGAAAACGCCTACTTCGCCTATGCAGTATGCGCGGCTTTAGATAAGCCCACCCCTAAGAAGGAACCAACAAACGAACTAGTCCCAAAAGAGTTCCACAAGTATCTAAAAGCATTTCATAAAGGAGAATCTGAAAGAATGCCGATCAGAAAACCATGGGACCACGCCATCGACATGAAAGACACATTCACTCCAAAGAAAGGACAGCTCATTCCCCTATCCGTTGAAGAGCAACAGGAGGTCTCCGCATTCATCGATGATCAACTAAAGAAGGGTTATATATGACCCTCTAAGTCTCCACAAACATCATCTGTGTTCTTCGTACCAAAGAAAGATGGACGAAAACAGATGGTACAGGATTATCGATATCTAAATGAACACACAATTAAAAACAATTATCCGCTACCCCTAATCTCGCAACTAGTCGACAAGCTAAGAGGGGCACAACTATTTACAAAAATGGATCCCCGATGGGGATATAATAATGTACGCATCAAAGATGGTGACGAATGGAAGGCGGCCTTCATATGCTTCAGAGGGGCATTTGAACCCCTCGTCATGTACTTTGGGCTATGCAACTCCCCCGGAACGTTCCAAGCAATGATGAATGAAATCTTTGCAGATATGGATGACATAGTCGTCGTCTACATTGACGACCTTATGGAATTCACAAAAACCGACAATCGGGAAACGCACAACAAGATAGTCTTGGAAGTGCTCCGACGTCTGGAAGAAAATGATCTATTTGTAAAGCCAGAGAAATGCTCGTTCCACGTCACAGAAGTCGAATTTCTGGGAATGATCGTGGGAAAAGATGGTATAAAAATGGATGATACGAAAGTCAAGGCCATCGTAGAATGGCCAATACCAAAAAATGTCTGAGGAGTTAGGAGCTTTCCAGGATTAGCCAACTTCTATCGAAGGTTCATTCAGGATTACGCCAAAGTGGCTAGACCACTAAATAACCTAACAAAGAAAGAGAACCCTTTTGAATGGAAGCAGGAGCAACAGGTGGCATTTGACACGTTAAAACATCATTTCACCACGGCCCCTATCCTCGCCTTTCCAGATGATGATGCTCAGTTCCGCTTAGAAAGCGATGCTTCCGATTATGCAACAGGAGCAGTTCTATCTATACAGAAAGATGACAAATGGCACCCTGTTGCCTACTCCTCGCATTCTATGTCTCCGCAGGAGCGGAATTACCCCATTGCCGATAAAGAAATGCTCAGTGTCATTCGTTCATTGGAAATATGGCACCACTATCTGGAAGGCGCACGCCATGAATTTGAAATTTGGAATGATCATGTGAATTTGCAATTCTACATGACTCGTCAAGATCTCAACAGGAGGCAAGCACGTTGGGCGCAATACTTATCGCGCTTCAATTTCAAATGGATTCATAAGCCCGGCGCTTCCATGGGAAAAGCAGATGCTCTCTCTTGACGAGAAGATCATACTGTTGGTTTAGAAGACGATAACAAGGGTGTATTAGTAATTACCCCGGAGAAGATTAGGGCACACCACGTCCTGCTCTCCGATGAAGGGGATAACATAAAACAACGAATAGCCGATGCTGCTAGCCATTTCAAAGAAGAAGATATCCACAAATTATGTAAAGATTGGGGCATCTACATGGAGGATGACAGATTCCTTTACAACATGCTCCACAGGCTCTACGTGCCTGACTACGAAGATCTACGCATGGAGGTCATGCAGTTACATCACGACACCCCTATGGCCGGACACGCCGGTTCAGACAAGAAACTTGACTTACTGCAATGCAGTTATTGGTGGCCAGGTTTAGCCACATTTGGAAAGAACTACATCGCTCGATGCGATCGATGCCAACGGTTCAAGGGAACTAACCAGGCCCTGGCTGGCCTGTTACGCCCTCTCCCTGTACCTGACCATCCATGGGAACACATATCAGCGGATTTCACCACGGATCTCCCACTTTCCCAAGGATATGATTCTATTCTGGTAGTGGTTGACAGGTTCTCAAAGGAGGTCGAGTTGATTCCCTGCACAAAAACCGCAACAGCACTCGATACAGCTAAATTGTATCTCAACCACATTTGGAAGCATCATGGTCTCCCATCCTCTATTGTCTCCGACAGGGGCCCGCAATTTGCCAGTATAGTTATGGCAGACATTTGCTGCTCCCTCAGTATTAAGCCTAAATTATCTACCGCTTTCCACCCACAGACGGACGGACAGACGGAATGCATGAATCGCGAAGTACAGCAGTTCCTTCGCCTCTTTGCATCAGAAACACAAGATAAATGGGTTGACTGGCTGGCCATTGCCCAGTTCTCTATCAATTCCAAAAAAGCCACTGCAATGGGCAGGTCTCCATTTGCTGTTACACGGTCATATGAGCCATGCATGGGAATCGAGACATGCGACTCTAAGGCTCCCGCTGCCCTGGAATTCACCAACTGCATGGCTGACATGCTGGAGCATGTCAAATCCAATTTATCCGCGGCTCAGGACCGCATGAAGCTTAATGCTGATAAACACCGTTCCAATGCCCCGGCATACGCCGTTGGGGATAAGGTTTGGTTGGCTACATCAAACTTGTGTTTGACACGCGCTTCACGCAAGCTCTCTGAGAAATGGCTCGGGCCCTATGTGGTCATCGAGCTCATGGGACCCAACGCAGTTAAATTGCAACTCCCCTCCTCCATGAGGATTCATCCTGGTATCAATGTCTCACGACTAAAGCCGTATAAGGAGAGATTGCCTGGTCAATCCATCTTCCGACCCGGGCCGGTTCTGGTAACCGAGGATCGTGATGATGAATGGGAGGTTGATTATCTAGTCGATTGTAGGTTCAAGGGTCGTCGCCTGGAATACCTCGTGCATTGGAAGGGCTATGATGACACTGATCGGACGTGGGAACCGAAGTCTAATCTCGCACACGGGTCAACAACACTCTTGACACTTATATAAACGCATTCACTTTTGGTCGAGCCTTGCTCCCACATCCACATACATCGAAATGTCCTCCCTCTACACTCTCCTCCTCCTCCTTAACACATACATCGAACTCTCTGACAATGGACCTTTCTATGCTTTCTTTTCCTTCTTTTACTTTACTATTCTTTCTTTCTTCTCTCCTCGCTACCGCTCCTATTGCATTCCCCTGGTCAGACTGCTCCCCGAAAACATATCGGTCTACTCCCCTTCCGACGACGGGTCCTACGACTCGCAGGCTGTCCATGATGATGGATGGGAATCACAGGACGGTTGGGGACTGCAAGAACTCACCGGACAGGACGCAGGCGATCCTCTCGTAAACTGGGCAAACTCAGCCCCTGAAAATCATATCCTTGACCATGACATCCCCTTCGGCATTGTGCGCAACACCACTCACTGGAACTTCATATACACAGATCACAGCGAAGTCTACACAGCTAGAAGCGAGTCTTCTATCTGGAGAGAGCACGATGCATGGGTTGCAGCCGAAGCGGACGATTGGGGCACTCAATGGCCAGTAATCTTCACTTTTGCCGACTTCATATGGAACTCAGAGTTTCGCTGGGATCCTATCCTCCCTTCTCCTGGCAACGAAGTCCAGCTACTCCCCGATTACAGCTTTCCTGGCGAAGATGGCCCTATGACAGATGGTGCCGTTGATGGATTCTGGGATTGGTGGAACCCACGTCCCGAAGCCATGGAATGGCCAGACACACTCCGCCCAGATCCAACCACCATGAGAGCACTACAATACTGGCGTGCCACGATGAGATGGCCTGACGATGTCGAGTTTGCGGATGCTGAGGAACAATGATCAATCAGGATGCTTGATCTTAGGATGGGGAAAGTGTTACGATCGCCTCGTTAACGGTAATGGACTTAACGTTTCTTTTCTTTTTTATCCCTATTTATTCTCTTTCACATAATTACGCTTCTATTCATTTCCGCTTATCTTCTCTTCCATTTCCTTTCATTTCCCAAACATGCGCATCACGCCTGTTTGGCTATGAATACCAGTGCTGCCACATACATACACATCGCGCATGTATGGCTGTGCTGCCACACCTCATGTATTACTCATGTTACCCAGTACCAAGGATACTTACCATATATAGCATAGCATAGCTTGGTCTGTGCGCACATGTACTTACTATATAAACCCCCAATACATCACCAGGAGGACCTCAGTCCCGTCCTCTTGGAGTTTCCCCCTCAGGCAACTCTAGTCTTCATTTCTCTTTAGTCGTCTTTTCCCTTGTTCAAGCAACCTAGCACCAGCTTCACTTAAGTGTGAGTCTGAGGGTTGTTTCAGGCGCAGCCTGCAGTAAGAAGTCTAAAGATAGGACTGCAGGCAGAGACAGAATGGAAGACTATGGGTATGGGCGGGGCGCCATGTGAGACATAAGGGAAAGAGAAGATTGGGAACATATCTAAATAGGCAGGGGATGACCCTGCTACGAATACAACCACATATGGTGATAGAGAATGAGTCTGAGGACAAGTGAATGAGAACAATTATGAAGAAAATGAGTACCCCCTCATAGACTGTAACAGCTGTAGGGGTGGTTGGAATGTTGCAAGACACAAGATAAAGTAGTAAGGGGAGCCAGGACATGTGCAGTGATTAGGGTTGGTAGGCATAACTTGCAAGGGGCGGACTCGCTTCTGGTGGTGTCTTGCAAGTGATAATTGGAAGTCTTGCACCTCACATGGTTAGTGTATTTTCTGCAATAATGTATGTACTATCATTACCATTACATCCTGCAACAAATCTACTCTATGGACTCTCACCCGAGCTGACATCATGGTTCTATCCCACGAAGATGAACGTGTTCACCCATACTGGTATGCATGTGTCATTTACATCTTTCACATCATGGTACAGCACTGGGAGAATCTCTTCTCCCCATTTACATCAGTGAAGCGCATGAACATTCTGTTTGTGCATTGGTTTCACTGAGATGTAAACTATCCTTCTGGCTGGACGGAGAAACAGCTACACAGACTTCAATTCTTCGATCAAGAAAACCCTTTGGATGCATTTGGCTTTCTTGACCCTGATTGCATTGTACGCAGGGTTCATTTGATCCCAGCATTCGCATACTTTTGCACTAGAGACTTACTTGGCCTCTTGAGGGTGTGCTGAACATCAGATGGAGATGATCCACACAGCAATTGGAAATATTACTATCTTAACATGTAAGTTTTGGATATTACCATACATTATAGGAACTAATATGCATGTGGGTACTAGGTTTGTTGACCGCGATATGTTTATGCAATTGCGAGGTGGTGGGATTGGGCACAAGGCAACCTGGGATTGGAATGACTTCCTTTTCAGTGATGTTGGTAAGCCAGTGGACAATGAAGGTGAAGATATTGAGATGGAAGATGCAACTGACAAGGAGACTGAATGGGCAGCCAAACCTGGATTGGAGGTTGAGGGAGTAGACAAGGATCAAGGCAAAGATGAAGATGAAGACGAAGTGGAAGAGGGAGACAAGGATGAGAATGATGAAGATATCAAAGCTTGGAAGCTTGCCCTCCAACATCCCAACACTTACAGTGACAATGACAACTCTGAGAGCGAGGAGAGTGAAGACAATGAAGACAATGAAGATCCTGACCATGTTATTGCAGATGAAGGGGAGGAATTGGATGATGATATTTATGTTTACAAGGGATATGGTGCACTCTAGGTTCATGACTTGGACCATTGTACAATATTATAATGTCCCAGTGTCATCTCCTCCCAACATTACAATCATGCCAATATCATTTAACCTTAAATCATAATCAATTACAATTGTCTGCCACTTTGGATTATATTGCCTCAACCTTTGTACGACTTGAACCATTGTACAATATTATAATGTCCCAGTGTCATCTCCTCCCAACATTATGATCATGCCAACATCATTTGACCTTGAATCATAATCAGTTACAATTGTCTGCTGCAAATATTCACCCCACTTTGGATTATAATAATTTTTCAGTTTTTGTGATGCAGTAGGATCAAGCAGGTCCACGATATGTGTGCCAGATTCGCAACAGAAAACTTGGAAAGGGAGGTGTTGAGTGTATCGGGTGGCTCCATTCTTGTCTCAAGGGGGGATGGTGTCAGGTTTTGATGAGGACTTGGATTGACAGAATTGGTCGCCACAGATATCACGAGTACACCACCTGAAGAAAGAATTGACCAAGCCTGAGGCCTGAGGTCCATGCATTCGCAGGTGATGCAGCCTTACCTATCTAAGAAAATGAACTGCCCACCTGACTTGGCCCAGTCCATCCCACAGACCATTGCTGCTTCGTTTGCTATGCTGACCCTCAGTGTTTCCAGGATGTCATTCAGGCAGGTGAATCCCTTGATCCAGATGACATGGCTGAAAGCAATTTGTCTCTTTTCGTGGAGCTCCAGCAGTGCCTCTAATGCAAGGTTTGGCATGTAAGCTTCCTCTAGAGGGTAACATGCAACTCCAGAGTCCTCTGTCATAAATGGAACATGGCGGGTTCTGAAAGGAACACTGAGAAGTGTTACGGTCTACGAAGGGGGTAGTTGTTTTTCTTTCACTTTTCATTTGACTCTTTCGCTCGTCTCTCCTAGTCTCACTCTATCGTCACCATATGTGGTTGTATTTGTAGTGGAGTCGTCTTCCACACTACCAGATATGTTCTCTCGATCCGTCTCTCTTTATGTCTCACACGGCGCCCCGCCCATACCCATACTTAGTCTTCCGTTCCTCTTCCGTCCGCAGTCTTTCCTTCAGACTTCTCACTGCGGACTGCGCTTTACTGCGCATCTCTTATTTTCATATTCACTTACTGCGGACTGCGCCTTACTGCGCATTCCTTATTTCATATTCCTCCGTAGTTGCTGCGGACTACGCTTTACTGCGCATGCTGCACATCGCAGTCGTATGCTGTGCATACTTACCTCGCACGGACCAGGGGCCTACCGTATATATAGTCTCGTACTTCTCGCCTGTATTTTCCCTTAAGCTAGTTCTACGCAATATAGCGTTATTCTAGTGACCTTCGAGTCTAGTGAGCCTCTTCAGGTACCTAGATAGAAGAGACCCGCCGAGTCTTCGCATCGTCTCGAAGATAGGCCTCAGACTTCAGAGATCCTTCGTCACTCTTCACTCTTTCGTCCTACGTTCTTCGACCTGTATCGCAGCACGCTCCGTCACCGCTACGCTGTGCGTTACAGAGTGAAACCTTACAAGGAACACCTTGAAGGTTAATCCTCTTACAAGCCAGGACCCATAGAGATTACTGAGGAACAAGATGCTGAATATGAAGTCGATTACATCGTTAACTCTAGATGGAAAGGTCGCTGCCTTGAATTCCATGTGCATTGGCAAGGATATTCTGATGACGATCACACTTGGGAACCAGAATGGAATCTAATAAATACTCAGGCAGCAATAGATGAATTCCACTCTGCTCATCTGAACACGCCTAGACACCTTTGCATGACATCATTTGAATTCTTTGATCTATTCAAACATTGTGGCAAGCCTATCCCTAAAGTAACAGAAAATCATCTCCCATTTGATTGACTTGATGTTGATTAGATGTCCTGGGGTGTGTCAGGGTAAACAACACACTTAAATCATTACTTCCAGTCGAGCCTTGCTCCCACAAAGTATAACAATGTCTTTTGAACTTTACTTCTCCACCATTTATTCCGCCCTCACTTATGCCTATCGTTCGCCTCTGTGCAAATTCATATTATTCCATATGCCTGGATATCTACCCAACTCTGATATAGTCTATGATGGCCCTTGCATTCTTAGAGGATACTATGTGGATGATCCAACCATTTCCATTTGGGCTGATGGTTTTGAGGATGTTTATGAAGATCCACTCAAAAATTGGTATGCCAAACCCAATCTCAATTGGGGCACTCCCTCTAGCCATGTACCCCGCAATGTCACTCATTGGAATATGGTATACCACAGACATGCTGATGTGTACACTGAACACAACACCAAGTCTATATGGGGTCCTGAATCTGATCCAGAATCAGATAATGAAGGATTGGAATACATTCCCGCTCTTGATACCCCTCCACCAGATGATCATGTTCCATGGAGAACAAGCAAGCACTGGCTGCCTGCTGACCCTATCATCCCTCCACCCGGTCATGAAATCCCTTTTATTGATATTGATCTCACTCATTTCTTCAATAGCTGTTACGGTCTACAAAGGGGGTACTCGTTTTTCTTCTAGTTCGTTCCTGTTCACTTGTCTTCAGACTCGTCCTCTATCACCGTACACGGTTGTATTTGTAGCAGGGTCATCCCCTGTCTATTTAGATATGTTCCCAATCTCTTCTCGTCCTTATGTCTCACACGGTGCCCCACCCATACCCATACAGCTATTCTTCCATTCCTGTCCGCAGTCTTTATTCAGACTTCATACTGCAGACTGCGCATTACTGTGCCCCTCCTTATTTCTAACTCCGTCCACAGTCTTCATTTAGACTTCATACTGCAGACTACGTATTACTGTGCTTGCTGCGCACGCAGTACTCTGACTCATTTATGCTGCACATATATACCTCGCACAGACCAGGGGCCCACCGTATATATAGTCCATATCTCTCAACATGTATTTTCCCTTTAAGCTAGTTCTACGCAATATAGCATTATTCTAGTGACCTTCAAGTCTAGTGAGCCTCTTCAGGTACCTAGATAGAAGAGACCTGTCGAGTCTTCACATCGTCTTGAAGATAGACATAGTCCTCAGAGATCCTCGTCCCTCGTTCCTCTCCCGTCCTATGTTCTATATTGCAGCACACTTTGTCAACACTATGCTGTGTGTTACAATAGCCCAGAGTACTTTGATAGTACTTGGTGGCATCAAAACTGGGAATTCAAATGGGAGAACCTGAGGCCTTACATGGATGAATGGCCTCCTACTCTTCTTCTTGACACCACTGTTTAGCACAACCTCCAACTTTGCCATGCCTCTGTCAGCTGGCCTGGCAATTGCATTCTCAATGCTGATGACTTGATCAATCAGGATACTTGATCTTAGATGGGGGGTAGTGTTACATTTGCTCCTATTCCCAGTATTATTCCCCTATTTTTCCTTATTTTTCCAATTGTTCATTCACTTGTTATTCATGTTCACACTAATAGCCCCTATCTCAGATATTCACTAGCAAACACTACTACCATTCACTCCCTACACTCCCTACACTTCCCAAACACCTACAACTCTTCACATTGTCATATTTAATGCTATGTGTAGCACATAGCATAGTCTTGATGTAGCATGCTGTGATACAGGTCGAAGAAGCAGTACGAAAGAGTGACAAGGGACGAGGAAATCTGAAGGACTAAGATCTATCTTCGAGACAATGCGAAGACTTGATGGGTCTCTTCTATCTAGGTACCTGAGAGGCTCACTAGACTCAAAGGACACTAGAAACAATGCTGATATTGCATAGAACTAGCTTAGGGAAAATACATGGCGAGAGATGCAAGACTATATATATGGTAGGCCCTAAGTACTGCAGAAAGCGAGAAAGAAAAGAGAAGGAGTGGGAGCCCAAAGGGATTCCATCTCCGTCTATATATGACTTGATGCGCAGCAATGCGAGTCAGAACAAGTCAAGAAAGCACAGTACATAGTATGCACAGCAATGCATAGTCCACAGTTGAAGAAGTCTGAATGAAATAGACTGCAAATGGAAGTGGAATGAATGTCTAAATATAGGTATAGGTGGGGCGCTGTGTGAGACAGAAAGTAAAAGAGAAAGAGATCATATCTGAGTAGGCAGAGGACGACTCTGCTATGAATACAACCACATATGGTAAGAGAACGAGTCTGTGGACGAGTGAACAGAAAAGTGTAGTAGAAAATGAGTACCCCCTCTAGTAGACCGTAACACTATGCACTCTAGACTTACACATGGTATGCATCATGTTCACCTCATGCCCCCTATCTGCCTCATGTATGCATAACCACTCTTATCCTCCAGTTATATCGCTACTCATGTATGCCTCACACTACCCAGTCTCTCCAGCTCAATACCTTGTATAGTAGCTCTAGAAAAGCATAGCCCGACCAGTAGCAATTCATAGTGCTCTTGCTTTACTCTACAAACACTTCATTCTTCAGTGAGTTTGGTCATTTCAGGTAGTCACTAACTAATGAGAGTACCAGAGATGTTAGAGGGACCAAGGAGGTGGAGGGGTGAGGACATTGGTATAGGACTTGTGTGTCATGCCCTTGCCAAGTGTTGAAGAGTCATATGCCAGGAACGGGACGCAAGCGACGTGGGACGGAGCAGCAGATGTTGTTCGTGATAATGGACGAAGATACAACAAGTGAGCGACTACGAGATAAGGTACTATGTTACGTAAGCAGTAGCGTAGTGGTAGCAAATGATTCTATTCTACACCAAGCCCACAGGTCCTCATATCTCAGAGGGTTGGAGGTCCAAGGTATAAGAGAGAGGAGGAGGAGAGCATAATGAGGACAAGATCAAGAGGAGGAAGACCATGGACTACATGGTGATGTTGAAGACATTATAATTTTCATACTGAGGTATCTACTGTACATCTTGGAGGTTTATATACTAATGTCCAGGTAATCTCTGGACCAGAGGGAATGGAGGAAACCTAGTGAAGGTGATGTACATAGGATTAAGGAATGGAGTGTGCATAGGGATGAGTAATTGTGCACAGAGGAAAGAAGAGATTGGAGGGCTATACAGAATGATGACTGTATCATCTATGAAAGAATACTGAAACAACCAAACTCACTGAAGAGTTAAGTGTTTGTAGAGCAAAGCAAGAGCACTATGTGTTACGGTCTACAAAGGGGGTATTTATTTTCCTATACTTTTTCCTTGACTCTTTCACTCGCCTTTCCTAGTCTCGCACTCTCGTCACCGTATGCAGTTGTATTCGTAGTGGAGTCATCCTCCACACTACCTAGATGTGTTCTCTCAATTCACTTCCTCTTATGTCTCACACGGCGCCCCGCCTATACCTATATTCAGACTTTCATTCCGCTTCCATCCGCAGACACTTCTTTCAGACTTCTCAACTGTGGACTATGCTTTACTGCGCATACTGCGTACTGCGCATCAAGTCATACATACTATGGAGATGGCATCCCTTTGGACTCCCACTCCCATATTCCCTTATTCATCTTTCCACAGCACTTGGGGCCTACTGTATACATAGTCGCATACTTTCCCTCTGTATTTCCCCTTAAGCTAGTTCTACACAATATCAGCATTATTTCTAGTCACCTCTGAGTCCCTAGTGAGTGCCTCATTAAACCTAGGATAGGAGAGACCCGGTTAGGCTTCGCATTGTCTTGAAGCTCGGCAACATCCTCTAGTGTTCCCTCATAACCTCTCACTTGTTGAACCCTCGACACTACACTTCTTCGACCAGTAACCTCACACACTACGACAAGACTACGCTGTGCGTTACACTATGAGTTGCTACTATGAGTATGGGAAACTCCAGGAGAACAAGACTGGGGAGTCTTATGCTACTGGGATATAGTATTTATACTACTAGTACATGTGCATAGACTGAGCTATGTTGGGCTATGCTTATCTAGAACTACTATACAAGGTATTGAGCTGGAGAGACTGGGTAGTGTGAGGCATACATGAGTAGTGATACAACTGGAGGATAAGAGTGGCTATGTGTACATGAGGTGGATAGGGGGCATGAGGCAAACATGATATGTAACATGTGTTAGTCTAGAGCACATAGCATCAAATGTGATGATGTGAAGAGTTGTAAGAGTTTGGAAAGTGTAGCAAGTGAATGGTAGTAGTGTTCGCTGGTGAATATCTAAGATAGGGGCTATTAATGCGAACATGAATAACAAGTGAAAGAGCAATTGGAAAAAAAAAGGAATAATACTAGGAATAGGAGTGAATGTAACAGATACTAGAACAAATGGATATAGAAAATGTAAGGGAAAATCTGACTGAGGAGTGTACAAGTCCAAGAGTTTCCGGAGAGGGTTTTTGGATGGAGTTTATCGGAGGTAAGATCTATGATTCAGGAGAGGGTGGGAGATGACTGGAGATGGTGGGATAGAAGCCAGAACAGGATATAACATATGTCCAGATCTAGACAATTCAGAATATCACTAGAGACTTCTGTACAGTCTAGTAGACTGGCTAGTACTGTCCAGTACTGTCTAGAAAGAGGTCAGTTTGCTGATCAAGTTGTACATTCAATGTACAAGAATGATGAGTAAGGTAGAGTGTGGAGGAAGACAAAAGCCAGAAAGGTGATACAAACTGTAATGTATAGTGATGAGAGAAGAACTAAAACAAATGGTGATAATGAAAGGAACTGAAGTCTGGAGTACCATCTCCATGGAAGTCTAGTGCATTTAGCACAAGGGTCATCTGGGGTTGGCCAGAGTGGAACTTGGCGAAATCAAGGATATGTTCACTAAGAACCTTGGACATGCCATCAAGTTCAAGGAGTTCCACTTCCAGCTCAGCTTGGAATTCTACTCACCATCTTCATGACTGTGTAGACGTATTTCTTACTAACATATTCCTCACTTTGTATATCCACATATCTATATTTACCATATATTAGACAAGGGGGAGTGTTGAACAGAAGCATGAGAAACATTACACATCAGTAAATTGGTTTTTGTCCCTAACTGCTCCAGACCACTTAGAACCTTTGGCTAACACCTAACCATATCCCTGATATGTGACCTGTAATTAGTAATAGTATATAAGACTCATCTGAGTCTGAATTATGATATAACTCTCTTGATCTTGAATCACTGTGTTCTACAAGCAAGTTTCCTCTCTGTGTCCAAACACCAGGTAAGTACCCTAGGGTAGTTCCTCTACCAGATACCAGTCCTCATGATACCCATCTACCTCACATGCCCAGGATACTATGGAGATCAAACAACACTTTGATTCAGATGTAGTGAAATATGAATGGGGTAGACCATCAGATGAGACAATGGATATCTCTCCAGACATGGCTGCACCTGTGCACCAGTCCTTTTGTGCCTGCCAACTCTCACTCTGACTCTCAAGAGAGATTGGAATCAGCTGGCAGAGTCACCAAGCTGAGGAAGAAGAAGAACACCTTCATTATTGGAGGATTAGTTATGTATGCATGGAACTTAGACAGATCTGTGGAAATCTGCATTACTAGGTAACTTTTCTACAGTTCTACACAGGCCATGGCTAGTGTGCTGATGAAGTGAACTTCAGAGATTCCAGACCTGCTTTGAAAGTTAAATTTTACTTAATGCATGTGAGCACAAAAGTGCACCTAAAGTGGCTGTAAATGGCAGTAGGATTTGCTGATGTGGGCAAACAGGAATGTCTCATTGACAGAATCACAATCAACAAGAAGCAGGTTGGACAAGGGCAATGGTATCTTGTTCATTGGGTTGATTTTAGACCAGAGGCATTATGAAAGGTTATCCCCAAAGGATCTCAACAACTGTGAAGCTTTGGATGTTTGGGAACAATGGACAAATTCAAGATAGTGTGGAGGAGTGCAAGCATGCTCACAAGTGTGGTTAATCGAAGAAATTTACAACACTGTGCTGTAAATTTGTGAATGGGTCTTGCCTCAGAGAATCCTGGATGGCACTGTTTGCCAGAAATGGAAGGCACATTGAGTGGCATGCTGGGCTCGAGGACTTGTGCTCGTGCAGCATGAGTGACTGTTACGGTCTATGAAGGGGGTACTCATTTCTTTGCCTGTACTCATTTCTTTCTCTATACTTTGTTCTTGACTCTCTCGCTCGCCTTTCCTAGTCTCGCTCTCTTGTCATCGTACGCAGTTGTATTCATAGTGGAGTTGTCCTCCACACTACTTAGATGCATTCTCTCGATTCACTTCTCTTTATGTCTCACACGGCACCCCACCGATACCTTATTTAGATTTCTGTTTCGTCTCTGCCACAGCCACCTTATTTGGACTTCATAAGGCTGTGGCATCGCCTTTATATTTCATATTCTGTGCTGTGCACTCATGACTCTGTATGCTGCATGTACTGCATATTGAGTCATTACTTAGACAGAGACGGTATCCCTTTGGGCTCCCGCTCCTTTCTTTCCTTTCTCGTCTCTTGCATGGACCAGGGGCCTATCATATATATAGTCAGACTCTCCCGTCATGTATTTTCCCCTCTAAGCTAGTTCTACGCAATATCAGCGTTATTTCTAGTCACCTCAGAGTCCCTAGTGAGCGCCCCATCGTACCTAGGATAGGAGAGACCAGCTTAGGCTTCGCATCATCTCGAAGCTCGGTATCATCCTTTAGTGTTCCCTTATAAACCCTTCACTCAACTGAACCCTCAATGCTACGCTTCTTCGACCAGTAACCTCGCATGCTACGACAAGACTATGCTGTGCATTACAAAAGAACTAGCTTTTCCCCTTGTCCCTACTTTCATGTAGAGGACATTTCCCCCATCCATCACATTCCCGCCCGGCAGATTCAGAACACCC
>JBBPJP010000669.1:0-17059 GCA_038088775.1 Boletus barrowsii | reverse complement strand
GATAAGAATTGATGGACGGTGAAAGCATAGTACAAAATTCAAGGTTTAGGGATAAGTAGCATTTGAGCTCCGAAAGCTGAAGCCGGTGCCATGCCAAATCGCCAAAGGTTCACATGACTTCACCCACGGTTACCATTGGTTTCCGTCCAGGCTCTGAGTTTTCTACGCACAGCCGTGAATTCATAAAGATATCTCTCGCTCCACAAAGCTGGCATGGTACTCAACCGTGTTCGGCATGTATGTCGTGCCCTTCCTGCCCCGTTTGCGAGCATTATTCCCGATGAGTCACTATCTCTACGCATTTCTCCCAGACATACCAGACATGTAGCCACCCCTGCAGGATTAACCACCACATTTGCACGTGACTATCTATTTTTCTCCACCTGTACATCAGCATAGGTGAGAAACATGATCTCCTACAAGACCATCTCCGTTCGCCAACTTTGATGGGTGCTCTTACTCAGCACTGAGCTGGCTCCATCTCGTTATTACCCACCAGTTGTCGACGACGACAGAGTTACCAGTACCATCTAGCCTGACAATGACAAGGATGAGCTTCAAGGAACAAGTCCTTTGCATTGCGTTCTATATGTTGTCTCTTATTGATGTACGTCAGCACACTGTCCCTTCGTAGTGGTTCTCACCGGTCTTTACTCTCAATGAACGATCGCTTCTCTTCCTGGACGGACCATGACAAGAAACATGAATGAATGTCTGTGAGACCGACAACTCATCGCTCGCCTCCTGACAGCTGATGCATCTGATGCATTGTCTTGGGTCTCGATCACAGCATTCACCATCGTGTCATGGTATTGGTCGTCACCAGGCCATTGAACCGGACTCCATTGGCAACTGCGATGGCAGGTGCGGCGTATTGCCAGCAAGATAAGGTTGTATTTATGCGGACAAGAATGTCCCAAGCCCATCAAAATTAATCTTGGTAGCGCACATTCTCAGCGACCACTGAACGGCAGTTTCTATAATTATCGTAGGTGGCAATGGCAGGTGACACGGTTCTTGTAGTTGTGTTGTGACGAACAGACAAATGAGCTTGGGGACTGTCTCCTGTCTCGGTGACTCTGAGAGATTCAGTCGTGGGACGACACATCATCAAGACGTGGGCGATATTGACTGGATGATCCATTTGGTCTCGAACGCCTATCAACGCGACGATCACAAATTCTACACCTATGTCCGTATTATAAGCTGACAATAAGTTGTTCGACACTCCTTCACCTGGACAGTGATCAGACTTTTCACAGCAACCCTCCTGTATGCTACCACAATGCCATGGCTATGTGTGAGTAACAGCGCACCAGACGGTTGTCTCAGTCGGATGAGGACACGGAACGCGCACATTTTTTTGTTCGTCTCTGATAGAGACGACGGTGGCCGAAGCGATGCTGGATCTAGGGGACGCAGGGCGGTGCATTTACCAAATGGTAGCCCAAAGCGGCCGTTCGTGGACGCAGAGCTGGTGACACTCCGGGATTTTCAAACTTTTGTAGGCCCAAAAATATGTTTGAAAACATTCTTGGAATAGAATGTGGCACATTATTTAAAATTATCATAGAGCTTTTGTACGACACATAAGTAAATATAAGAATAATACCATATATGTGTTTCAAAATGTCCAAGATTAGATTATCTTTTGCGAAACATTGAACCTAGTCATAAAATTATATCTTTTTAATGCCTATACAATATTATCTAAAATAGATACATTTTCAGACACTTAAAATATTAAATATTCAGTGCTACAAAATGAATTAGGATAATTTAATATTATAAAAATTCCAGAAGGTGTCTGGACAATAGGCGGGTGCTCAACCGCCTCCAATCGCCCACTGAGTGCACAAGAGAGCAGCCACTGAGAGCCACGAAGGCAGCCACTGGACAGTAATGTGAATGTAAATATTTAGAAAGATGGCAAACTGACCAGGTGGGAGTGAGTCTAAGCCTGCAAGATCATTGTCATCAAGGGTTGCCATGCATTGAAAGAAGAAAAATGCATACTGACAACATACTTTGGCCGCTCCATCCCAGTAATGAAATTTATCTCCAAAAAGACAGTCGATACACCTGCATTATTGTATAGTCCATTATTGTGTAGTCGTTTCCAAGTAGAGAAACTAATAATTTATCAGGTTGTGTACTATACATACAGTCCATACACATGAGGGGTTTGTTGTCCAAGCCCAACCTTTTCTAGTCCTAAAGAAGGATCATAAGTAGCTGAAAGTATTGTAGCGACTGATCCTACCTTCGTTAATGACAACACAACTACATGACCAGGAGAAAACCGCCAGTGAGCAAAGTGAGATACCACATTGACTGGGTCGGCCAATTCTATCTTGGCATCAAGGTTGGAATAGAGGTGAGCCGGAAAATGGGGATAGTAAGAGAAGGGATCTACAGTACCAGCATTTGCAGGCAGGTGGCATTGAACAGCAAATCGTATCCAGCCTCCTTCCTGAAAAATGTACTTTATACATCCAGGAACTGGTGTGTTACCACCTGAAGGGCAGAACATCACTAAGCTGTTACCAACATGGGTACTGTGTTGACTGAAGAGCATGCCTCCGGACCAATGATAGGCATGGAATGTAGCATGCTTCTGAGATGTGAGAGGGATCAGATCATTGGGGATGGGTTGCAGATGTTTCACGGCACCGTTGTTCGATTGCACAATAATAGTGTTGACGGGATCTTTATTAATGTGTTTGTCGAGCAACTGCTTACATTCTGTGATAGCGGGTGGGCAATCGTGACATGACAACCACTGACGAAGCCTGGCACCCCGAATGAAAGATTGGAGTAGTGTTTCCTCAAGTTCACCTATAGAATCATTAACAGGTCGGCACAGGAGTGGTCACATCACTTACCAAATTTATGATTGGTTGGGAGTCTCTGTAGTTGGCCAATGAGACATTCGAAGGGGAAACACCACCAAGAACGGACTGGGCCAAAAGGTTTAAGATAGTCATACACATGGCAGGCCATATGTCCATTAGGCCACATTGGAGCATCCGGTAAAACAAGTTTCAGGTCGGCCAGCCATCTTGTGATGCAGGTTTGGTAGCCTGTTACACGAGACTCTGTCATAACCTGATAGCAAGCAATTTGAATGGCAGAAATAAGGAGCATGGCGTGATCTAGAACTTTTTGTAGATGGTCTGCAACCTCCTTTGTCGAATGGATTGACCCCTCGCCCCACATGCTGACCAGTGCGAGTGGTAAAAAAACGGTTGACATCGTTCGCCATTCATCAGCCTTCAGAGTGCCCGCTCTCGCCTCACCGAAGTTGCAGGGAACAGACCTCAACCAGGAAGGTGTGTCGGCCTCCTCGATAACTTGCTGAATACATTGCATTACACTTGGGGTAGATATCAGAACTTGTGGGGATGACACCATTTGTTTGCTTTCTCTCTGTATAGTGGTGAGCCGGATATGAAGAAAACAGGTGCAGAAGCCTACCCATTCACAAAGTACTCTCACCCAATGCCCTCTGTGTTGAAGGCAGTCCAACCATAGTTGTAGGGGTCCGCTGAAAATTAATTAAATTAATTTGCGCGCAGCGTGTAGAAAAAAAAGAACACTGCGTGAGCGAGCGAAAACTGTGGAAAGTACCTACCTTAAAAGGTAAGTCCATTTCAATGTCCGATAAGTACTTACACCCCTACAACTATGGTTGGACTGCCGTGTTGAAAGGACATGTACTTACAGTCACATGACCTTATATTAAGTAAGCATTACAAAGTGTATATAAGACTCTGCTGAGTCTGAATAATATATATCTCTCTTGATCCACTACTGCTGTCATCTCTGAGAACCCCTTCAGTCCCAAGGTAAGTAACCCATGACCGATTCCTAGGGATCCTGGTGTATATGCTGGATTCCTGCTATTGCAACACTCTGTACACTTGTCTCACATTGGCTGGAGGCAATAAGTTGAGCCCTTTGGTGACGAACCTCAGAGAGGCAATACTCTTTGACTCGAGTTTGCGCTCCAGGTCTTTGAGGTGTTTAGTACATTGTTCTCCATTCAGAGAATCCTCCACTGCACGGACGAGTAGGGATTGTATCTTCTTGATGTCACTGAGATCCTTTTTCGTTAAGTGTTGCGCATTTGTTGATATGTCAGGCTGACAAAAGTTGTGGGAGAAGGTGGGTCAGTTTTCCATGTCCGATTGGGCTTTGGCTGCAATTGCTACAGTGAGCCCAAGGTATTCATGGAAGTAGCTCTGTGCCAGTCCTTCCAGCAAGCAGTGCATGGAATCTACAACGAGTTGTCGGGCTGGATCCCAGTATGGAAGGTGCCAAAGGGGTGACCACTGGACACCATGTTGGACGAATAGTTTGTGGCGCTCTGCAGAAGAGAAAGGGTTCTTGTAGGCCTCAGCATGGTGACGTAAGATAGCTCTATCACGAAAAGCCCAATCTGGCGAATCCATATCTGTCCTACCGAGAGTCGAAATGTGATGGCAATGACACGTGCTGCAGTAGAAATGACTAGTGACAGAAGCCAGTTGAGAAGCTTTCCTTGCTGCTGGGAGATCACAGACTACGCATGCTATGGCTGAGTGGGTAACACGGTCAAGACCTGAAGATGTGCAAGTGAATCGGATACCCTTCACCCAGCTGTCCAGCATATCGTTGATCAAGGGATTGAGGAAAAAGTTGACTTGGTCTCCAGAGGGCTCCTGAGGACCAGGTATGATGCCAGCGAGATACATGTTCTCCACTTTGTAACGAATGTCCAAGGGTAGATTCAAGCATGCACAGGAGATGATTCCACAAGATGTAGTGGCATTCCGTTGGCGATTTCCTTCAACATGGAAGAAGTCCACATTCACTGAGAACAGAAAGCGACCTTCATTGCCTCGATCGATGAACAATTTCCGTCCACAAGGTCCCATAAATGTTTGTACAAATTTGGCATCCCACATGTCCCTTGAGAAGATAGGCTTGGGAAGTTGGGTATTCCACACCAGGTCATCACATCGCTTGTCCATGACAATCTCCAGCTCAGGTCTGGCTAGCAGACCAGACAAGTAGTCATGAAAGTGGTGGTAGACGAAAGTCTTGATGGGTTTTTTGCAGGCTTTGTCTGGATCGTGAATGAGGATGGTTTTGCAAGAGTCACCTTCTGGGAGGGGGAGGTTGGTACATCAGAGTGGGTAAATAGAGTAAGAGTCGGTAGCGTCTATTGGCTTGTAGGTGCAATTGCACTTGGGACACACGGCATAGGTAGTGGTGCATTCCTCAATGTTGAATTTAGACAGTGCAGATCTTGTAGTCTGCAGGACCTGCTGCAAGATGCGAGCACGAGTAACTTCTGCTTTCAAACCCAGGAGTTTGAAGGACAAGTCGAGCACAAGTGACAAAATACCAAGGAAGAAGTCCCCACACGTGCGGCTAACACCGAACAATACCACGCTAATGACGCTCAGAAAGAGGGAGACCTGAACTACTTTGTCGCAGCCATCAATAGCTTGATTGAAATGATGTGCTAGAAAATGAGTTGAGTGCAAAAAATGAGATATCGCGAGAAGTCACTTACATTTATCGTATTCAATTGGACTGTTGTCAGGTAATTGACTTGATTTTTCATGATCCAGATGGGAGGACAAGGCATTACACAATCGCGCCAGCTGTTCCTTGTGTGCTAACACTGAAGTCACTTCTCATCTCACGTTTTTCAGAACCGTCCGTACCGCAGAAACCTCTGAGCGAAGATGTTCAGACAAGCCGAGAGATGGGGATGCTAGAGATTCCTGGCTAATACACTGGAGTCGAGCCTCAATTCGATCTAAGGTTTGATGCGCAACCACAGTGCGACGATCTTGCTTTTGTTGGGAGGAGCTGCTGAATACAATCAATCTTTATGTTAAGATAGAGGACAAAAATATGCTCACCCGTCTCCCAAGGTCATTCGACCGATAATAGCAGCAAAGTTGCTGACATCAGGCAGCTGGACATTTGTCCTGTCGACTCTATGCTCAGCTTGAAACTCTCATCGTGAGGACCATAGTTTGCAAGGTTGCAAGTTGACATCAGGACCAGTGTCATTGAGTGTTGCAGCGAAAAGAGCAGCGGAGAGACTTTCCACCTCACCCTAAGTTGCCGGGAATTAGATATGGTCAATAAGATGAGGGGCAAACCTTACCGTTGAGGTCGCATTCTCTGAACTACAGCTCGTGGGAGCCCCAGTATGGACAGGGGGTTGAGAGCCCCCAGAGGTCAGCAAGTGGATATGTCTGGAGCACTCTGGCTGAAGTTTTCCAGCAGGATTGCGAGCGTTCCCATCATTGTCTAGGTCACAGCATTCTGAGCAGAGGCAACGGTAATGGCGATCACGACTGGGCATCATCTATGTAGTAAATTGATGAGTCGCCTTCACACTGTGATGAAGGCACTTTAAAATGGATCAGGCTTATGTGGTTCGGGCAGAGTATAAGAAGGCGGCTACATGCAATGTAGGAGTAACGGGAGGACAATGCCTTGAACTCGCTTTAGGTAGAATACTATGGAAAACAAGGCACAGCACATACCTGAACAGTAAACTGACAATGACGGTGACCAGGGTCTACCCTTGAAACCTATTAGGTACAGTATTGGAAACCGACAACCATTGACCTGCGACAGCAACTGGACAAGGTTTACCGGGAGGGGATAGCACCTTTGACCTATTTCAGGGAGAATTAAAATGTAAACGCAAGGATCATACCATGATTTTTGTGTTCCCCGGTTTAGGTTTGTGCTCGTCTACATGACAACAAACACTGGATATGGGAGGGCAGAACTTGTTGCAATGCATTTGGTGTCTACTATTTGTTATGATTCTCTCTTTTCTTTCCTTCTTTTGTACCAATACGCGTCTCTCTTGTCTTCCTTGGACTTACTTTCTATTCTTCTATGATGACTCATTCTGCATCTCCATGTATCCCGCCGGTGTTCCAATGGTACCCACCTACTTAGTCATCATTCCTTCCATCAGTTTCTATCTTTTTCTATGCTTGCCCTAAACACTTATATATCCAACATATATAAGTTGTAGATACAGCTCCAGCGTTTCCTCACGCTTGAGCTCCTTTGTTGTCTTGTACCGTGTACAATCCATCGCTCTTGCTCCCTTCGAACCACTGGTCTCAGCCCAGTACCTCTTGACCCTTGTGAGAACGCCTCCACGAGTACCTTTGAACCCTTGACCCCTTGATCTATAAGTCCTCGTCATACTTAGACTTGACACTCACCTCGTTCCTCATTCATCAAAGGCTATGCTCGTTCCTACCCGGACCAAGCGTAACAAAAGCTCAAGTGTACCCTTGCCAGCTACCATCGCTGTAAGCTGCTAAAATTTCTCAACGACCTCGCCTCCCGCGTTCCGTCTGGGGACTCACCCCACGACCTACTTCCCCTGAACTCCCTGACTCTGAACCCTCTGACGCTTCTATGTAATGAAGAAGAAGAACTCTCGAACTCCCCTGACCCCGACATCCCGCTTCCTTCTGAGGAAGAACAAACTGCCGAGTTAGACCTCTCCCACTCCTTCTCCACAGCACTCTCTATTCCTTGTGTTCCCACTCCCCCTTCTCCCACTCCTATCGCTCGACACCCTCTGCCCTTCGGCACTCTTCCCTCAGCCCGACCTCTCCCATTGGCTACTCCTTTCCCTCCATTTATTCCTCCACCCTTCGCACCCCCACGAATGTCTACCTCGAAACCCACAGAACTCTGTCTTGGTGCTCCTGAAGCCTATGATGGATCTTATGAGAAAGCCAACAGCTGGCTAAGCGCAGTCCTCACCTACCTCCTTGTCAACAAGGATGTATACAACACCAACAACAAGAAGGTTGTCTTCGCCCTCTCCTACATGACAAAGGGGACTGCTGCTACCTGGGCTACCACCTTTAGGCAAGCTGCTATTGCCAAATTCACCGCTGGCACCACCACTGCCATCTCCCTTGGAACTTATAATGATTTTATCACTAAGTTCACTACCTCGTTCAAACACGCCGACGCGAGAGGCAACTCACTTGCCTGGCTTATGACCACCAAGATGGTCAAACAAAAGAGCGGTAAATGGGAACCAACCTTAGATTCTTACATTGCCCAATTCTCCAACCATGCCGCCATTGCTGACATAACTGACGACCAAGTCCTTGTCGGGTACTTCTACTCTGCCATTCCCGCTGGCTTGATGCGCCGAATCTTTTCCATGGACACCGTCCCTGATAAGATAACCGAGTGGATTTCTAAAGCCCAGAAATTCCAAGCACAGTTTGACCGTGCCAACGAAGTTGCACGTCGAGGAAAGAACACTCCCCTCCCTTACGTCACTCCCTCCACTTCCTATTGAAAGGAAAAAGACCCCAACACCATGGACATTGATGCCATCCGTCTCTCCAAGTTAACCCCAGAAGAATGTCAACATTGCATCAAAGAAGGACATTGATTCCACTGCCAAAAGACCGGCCACAGATCCAATGAATGCCCCACTTTCCCCTCTACCGAACGAAAGGTTTGGAAGGTCGAAGAAGAACTCCCTCAACTCCAAGAGATTGAGGATGACAACGATGAAACCACCGTTAGGAAGGTGTCTTTCTCCTGCCCTTCACAGGATTTTTGAAAAGGAGGTCTCATTCGACGCGAGTCCCTCCTGCTACCGTTGCTCCTGTACTTGTATTGAAGTCTTCTAGATCTATGAGAATCCCTGTTCAACTCATCAATCCTTCGCATACTATGAAAGTCGTCGACACCGCCACCCTGATTGACAGTGGTGCAGATATCAACTGCATCGACTGGCAGTTTGTCCAAAAACATAGACTCCCCACCACAAAACTTGACGTTCCAATCCGCGTACGAAACATTGACCAATCCGCCAACCAGAAAGGCAACATCTGATATACCTGCCTTCTCTTCATTAACATTGAAGGCATAGCTCATAAAGCCCTCTTCTACGTGATGAACTGCAGACAGGAGAATGCAATCCTAGGACTCCCCTGGCTTAAAGCCGTTAACCCCTCCATCAACTGGTCCACTCAGACCCTTTCCATCCCCGAATCCTCCAACCAATCCTCCGATCTCTATCAAAGCCACATTGCTGATCAAAAGTGCCACGATGGCTTCTTTGCCAAAAATTCCTCATCCCGACCCCCTCGGCATATTAACGTAGACTCTGTCTACGACAGACGACTCTATGATTACCTAGAGCATGAGTCTGAAGACCAGTACATGCACCAAGCCCGACAAAATTACACCATCCACCGCATCATTCGCTGTGGATCCTGCTACCTCCCGAACAACTCCCCAATCATTGCCAAGTTAACCACTGCTACCGAACTTGCCGCTGCCGCCACAGAACAAGCTAAACCGAAAACCACCTTACCTCCTGAATACTCTGACTACGCCTCCGTCTTCTCCAAGGAGGCCACGGACCATCTTCCCCCTTCTTGCTCTTATGACCATGAAATAAACCTCAAAGATTCTTTCTCTCCAAAGATCGGGAAGGTCTATCCCCTCTCTCCTACCAAACAGAAAGCAACAGAAGACTTCCTTGATGAAAACCTTGCTGCTGGGAAGATTCGCCCTTCCAATTTCCCTCAAGCTTCCTCCTTCTTCTTCGTCAAGAAAAAGGATGGCAAGTTATGTCCTTGCCAAGACTACCGATACCTCAATGAACATACTGTTTGTGACGCCTACCCACTCCCACTCATCTCCGACCTTGTCGACAAACTCAAAGACGCCAAGGTCTTCACTAAATTTGATGTCCGCTGGGGATACAACAATGTCCATATCAAAGACAGGCACCAATGGAAGGCTTCCTTCATCACCCATAAGGGCCTCTTCGAACCCCTTGTAATGTTCTTCGGGCTTACAAATTCCCCAGCCACATTCCAACATTTCATGAACGACTCTTTCCGTGATATGATCGCTGAAGGTTGGCTCATCATTTACATGGACGACCTCCTTATCTTCTCTCCCGATAAAACAACTCATGAAGAATGAACTAAACAAGTCCTCCAACGAATGCAAGAACTTGACCTCCATCTGAACCTTGAGAAGTGTCAATTCGCCACCAACACCGTGGAATACCTTGGCATGATCATTGAACCCGGACGCATTGCCATGGACCCCGTCAAACTTGACAGCATTTCTAAATGGCCAACCCCGACTACCCCGAAGGAAGTTCGTTCCTTCCTTGGCTTCGCCAACTTCTACTGCTGCTTCATCCCCGATTACTCCACCGTCGCTAGACCTCTTATTGACCTTACCAAGAAGAACTAACCTTGGACATGGTCTGACGATTGCGACTGATGCTTCTCTCATCTCAAGGAACTCTTCCTTGCCGAACCCGTCCTCCAACTACCTGATCATTCCAAACCCTTCACTATTGCCACCAACGCTTCTAAATACACCACCAGTGCAATCCTTCTTCAGACAGATACCAATGGGGAATGGCACCCCTGCTCCTACCTCCCTCAATCGTTCTCCCCTGCCAAATGAAATTATGACATCTATGACTGCGAACTCCTTGCCATCATCCGTGCCCTCAAGGGATGGCACCATTATCTACACGGTGCTTCCTTCCCTATACAGGTTTTCACTGATCACAAGAACCTTACGTATTTTAGACAACCCAAGGACCTTAACCGACAACAAGCCTGCTGGCTTCTAGATCTTGCAGATTCAATCTCAAGATGATCCATGTCCCTGGTTCCCTTCTCTCGGGACCTGACGCCCTCTCACCCCGGCGTGATATGCTCCCCACTAATTCCGATGATAACCAGGGGGCCACCCTCCTTCCGCCATCTATGTTTGTCCGTCTCATTGACTCCACGTTGGCACACCATATCGCTTCCCACTCTGCTACCAATCCTCTGGTCCTCCAGGCCCTGCAATCCCTTGATGGGACTTTTCCTCCAGCCTTCCGCTCCTGCCTCTCCGATTGGCAACATTCTGAGGGTGTCCTCACCTACTGTAATGCACAGCATAATGGTGACGAAGCGTGCTGCGATACGGGTCGAAGAATGTAGGATGAAAGAGAGACGAGGGACGAGGATCTCTGAGGACTTGGGTCTATCTTCGAGACGATGCGAAGACTTGATGGGTCTCTTCTATCTAGGTACCTGAAGAGGCTCACTAGACTCGAAGGTCACTAGAATAATGCTATATTGCATAGAACTAGCTTAAGGGGAAATACAAGGCAAGAAGTACAAGACTTTATATACGGTAGGCCCCTGGTCCGTGCGAGATAAGTATGCACAGCATAACGAGTCAGAATACTGTGGTGCGCAGCATGTGCAGTAAAGCGTAGTCCGCAGTAAGAAGTCTGAAGAAGACTGCGGACAGAGACGAAATATAAGTGATGCACAGTAAGGCGCAGCCTGCAGTAAGAAGTCTGAAGTAAGGACTGCGGGCGGAGACAGAATGAATATCTAAGTGGGTATGGGCAGGGCGCTGTGTGAGACATAAGAGGAAGAAGAGATTGGGAGCATATCTAAATAGACAGGGGACGACCCTGCTATGAATACAACCACGTATGGTGATAGAGAACGAGTCTGTGGATGAGTGAACGAGAACAAAGTAAAGAAAAAATGAGTACCCCCTTCGTAGACCGTAACATTACCCCCATTGTATGGTCGAAGCACCTGTGAGACCTCTACACTCCTTCGTCTCCCTCATTCACCTCGTAGTCGGTGAAATCAACATTGTCCAAGGGGTTGCGGCGAATAGGGCAAAACAAGTCCAAGTGACCCATTTCTCCACAAAGGAGACATTGACGACGAGGACAAAGGCCTGGATATGGCCGGGAGCGGTGGTGTGGCAGAGAGGACACATGTAGTGGCCACAGTCGGCACGTATATGCCCTAGTTCATTGCATGTGAAACATCAGGTGGCAGGGTGAGTGGGAGTAGGGGGAGTAGCGAAGTGGTCTACATCAATTGGGTTGGTGGAGGAGCCTGGCGACGGTGAGGGCGTTGATGCGTTGTCCTTGTTATATCTACCAGCAGAGAGGTATGGAGTCAGGCCGCGCGAAGTTCCTCTGCCTCTCTTACCATGGTTTCCCATAGTTCGGAGCGCGGAGGTGGGAAGTCTGAACGAAAGCTTTCCGTTACCCCAAGTGAACTTACGAGAACGTGGGGTGGGGGTTGGAGTGGTAGGATGGGGACGAGTGGGAAGAACGGGGGGTTCTGGGGGAGGAGTGAGCTCTCCGATGAGGAGGGGGATAGAGGAGAGGAAGGTGAGGGCCTCCTTGGGGGCAACGGGAACAGTTCCACCCCCAGAGCCTCCAGTAGGTGTAGGAACTCCTGCTCCGGGAGATGCGCCAGAGGGGGAAGCGATGGGTGGTGGGACTGGAAGTGGTTCGCAGTCGGATGGGGAGTCGGTGGACGAGGTGTCGGAATCTGGGGTGACGGTGGAGTCATCGGCCCAGAGGGTTCGTCAATGTTCAGGGTGATCTCTGGCCCAAGTATCCCGATCCCATGGATGGTTGGGGTCATTGTCCAAGTAGTACCCCCGGAGGTTGGCAGGTAACGTGAAGAATATGGGTCACAGGACATGGGAGAATAGTCCTCATGGCAATCCATGAAGGATGTTGTTGAATCTGTGGTCATGTAGGGTGTCGAGAATGAGGTCTCGACATTCATGGATGGATTGGGCCATGGCCACAGTGTAGACAGGCAGAGTCCCATCTGGGAAGAGCTGTGCATGGACGGTACGAGCGGTGGAGTATGAATGAAAGATGAGGACCAAAGATTTGAGTATTGGTCGATCTCGAAAGGCGGGTACGGAGGGTATGGCGACGTTAGCTGTGGGGTTCTCAAGGATAGAACAGTAGAGGATTCGTCGGGAACAGGCAGGGAGTTGGTGAATGTGGACGGGGAGCTGGTAGGCGATGGCATTTAACGATGACTGGGACATGAGAAGTTCTGGTAGAATGGTTGAGACGATAGAGGAGCAGGGGCTTGACTCAAAAGCCAGTGAGGACTGAGGGCTTTTAGAGGGAAAAGGCGACAGGATCTCTGGCCTTATATTCTTCCAGGAGGTCCGCAGCATGTCCTAAGTTGGACTCTGGTTCCCAGGTATTTTCGGAGGACAGGTATCCTTTCCACGAAACGAGATAGTGGTGGCAGCGAGTGGAACCCCAAGGAGATAGGATCTGATCAATTTCAAATTCTTCTTCACCATCTATGATGTCTGGCAGAAGCGGGATAAAGTTGGGTCCATGTTCCGCAGTTTCCCGATAGGGGGTTAAAAGCGATGCGTGGAAGGTGTTATGGATCTTCCAGGTTCATGGCAGGCGGAGTTTGTATGAAACAGGTGATATTACCTGTGAAATTTCAAATGGTCCCTCATGGCAAGGGGCGAGTTTGCGAGAAGGGTAGCGGAGTCTCAGGTTACAGCCCTCAAGCCATACCTTATCTCCTACTTTCCAAGGTTTAAATTTTGATGTAACATGTTCCTTCATGTAGCATTGGGCTTTTTCATGGGCGGCAGTGGCTTCTTTGCGTGCCTCGTTGAGATCTCCCAGGCGTTGCTCTAGAGCAGGGAGGAAGGTGGTGGTTCCTAAAGATGGATAAGCCCTTGGCTCGTATCCCATTATTAAACTAAATGGAGTCTTTCCCGTTACGGAATGGATGGAACTGTTGTGACAGTACTCCGCCATTGGCAATAGGTCCGACCATCGGGTGGTGTCTCCTTGGTAGAAGATCCAAAGATAGGTTTCCAGTTCCTGATTGACCCGTTCCGTCTCTCCATCAGTCTGTGGGTGGTAGGCAGAGGATAGGAGTGGGTCGTAATTGAGTAGCCTTGCTAGTTCTAGAGCGAAGGCCGAGGCAAACTGTGGACCGTGGTCCAAGATAACCTTGTCATGGAGTCCAAAGCGGGGAAAGACCTTTTCAAAGAAGAGCTGTGCAACACCCTCAGCATCCGCACTCTTATGAGTTGGGGTGAAAATTACTCCCTTTGTAAGGCCATGGTCAACCACAACCATAACCGAATCATAACCTTTAGACGGCGGCAAGTCCGTGATGAGATTGACTGAAAGACATTGGAAGGGGCGTGTGGAAGCGACCGGAAGAGGGGTGAGAGGCAGGATGGTAGGATGGGTGTTGACTTTGTTGGCCTGGCAGACGGCGCAGCCCTGAATGAAGCGGCGCATGAAGGCAGTAAGTCCAGGCCACCAATAGTCACGTTGAACCGTGTTAATGGTCTGGTAATAACCGCCATGATCCCCCGCAGGTGAGTCATGGATGATGTGGAGAAGGTTGTTCCAGTGAGCTTCGGGCACGTATGCCCGATCCTTGAAGTAGAGAATTCCTCCGTCATAACGCCAGTCGTGGATGGAGGATCGAGGGATTCCTGAGGTACCCTCATGTAGTTGACACAGCTGGCTGATGACGAAGTCATCGGAGGTAGATAACTGCTCAATAGCAGTCCGGAGGTCGATGTCGATTCATTTTAAAAATAGCTCTCCTGGAAGTAGGGTAACTTCGGTATTATCCACTGAAGTATCCAGGGCGTCCTTCCAAGAGAGAGCGTCTGCCGGTCCCATATTGGTTCTGGGTACGTGTTGAAACAGGAGGTCATAGTCCTGAATCGTCAAAAGCCATCTAGCTTGCCGCCTAGAAAGCTTGCGGGGGTCCTTGAAATAACACAGATTCTTGTGGTCTGTGAGCACAGTCACTGGCCAGTCAGTTCTGGTAAGGTAGTGACACCATTCCTCCAGCACGCATATAACTGCTAAAAGCTCCCTGTCATAAATGTCATAGTTGCGTTCCGCAGGGGAGAACGTCTTGGAGATATAGCAACAAGGATGCAGGTCGCCATTGCCATCCTTTTGCATGAGTACGCCTCCGGAAGCCGTAAGTGAGGCGTCTGTCATAACAAAGAACAATTTTGATGTATCCGGCATCGTTAAAACTGGCTTGGATGTGAAGGCCTTTCAGAGGAGGTCGAAAGCCTTCTGTTGCTTGTGCGTCCAGGACCACGGCTGCCCTTTCTTTGTTAAATCCAAGATCGGCCGAGCGAGTTTGGAGAAGTTCGGAATGAACTTGCGATAGACATTGCAGAACCCTATAAATGAGCGGACTGCATGAACCGAAGTGGGAGGTTCCCATGACTCGATTGCCAAGAGCTTGGTAGGGTCCATTTTTATGATACCCTCGTGAACGACCATACCGAGAAACTCAACCTCGGATGCATCAAACATACATTTCTCCAGTTTGAGGCTGAGTCGGTTTTCTTGTAACCGCTCTAATACTCACCTGGTCCTTTCGTGATGTTCCTTGAGATCCTTAGAGTGGATCAACATATCATCCATATAGATGATCAACCATCCTTCCACTACCATATCCTTGAAAATGAAGTCCATGAACGACTGAAAAGTCGCGGGACTGTTGCAAAGGCCAAAAAACATGACAAGAGGCTTGAAGAGCCCGAAGGGCATAATGAACGCTGCCTTCCAGGCATCCTTAGTCTTGATACGGACATTGTTATAGCCCCAACGAATGACCATCTTCGTGAAATAACGGGATCCTTTGAGTTGATCCATCAAGTCTCCAATGAGCGGGAGAGGGTACGCGTTCTTGATGGTATGCTCATTAAGGAAGCGATAATCTTGGCAGGGGCGAAGATTGCTGTCTTTCTTGGAAATGGAGAAGAATGGAGAAGCCTGGGGAGAGTTGGATGGCCGTATACGTCCGGCTTTCAAGTGTTCGTCAATGAAATCTTTACATGCCTCTCGCTCCTTGGGATTGAGCGGGTAGGCCTTAGCAACCCTTGGTTGGAATGACTCATCTAGATCTATGCCATGATTGAATGAGCAGTAGGGCGGAAGAGGACCGTTGTCCTTTTTCTGGAAGACATCCTGAAAGTCCTGGAAGTCCCACGGGAGTTCCACCTTGACCTTTGTTGTGTCTTGCGCCAACAAGGTCGAAATCATAGTTTTCTTGATAGAGGGTCCAGTGGGCTCATCTTCCTCATCCTCCTCACAATCTTTGAGCGCTGGTACTTCCTCTCGCTGCATGGTCGGGTCCACGTCAGGTATCTTCAGGCAGTACTTTGGATCAACGTTATGCTTCCACCACAGAGCTCTATGTTGCCGGAGTTTTCGTGCCTGGCATTTCCTATTGAAGATGTTTATAGTATGGGCCTCGGCCGCTTCATCTTCTCGTCGCCTTGTGCACTCCCATATGGTCGGTTCCGTATCAGGGATGCGGACGGTTCCTGTACTCCAGTTGATTTCCGGGTTACGGTCACGGAGCCAAGGGAGCCCAAGGATGATGTTGTCCTTGCCACAGTCAATAACAAGGAAGTCTCGGAGTTCAGTAGTTTCTCCGAGCTGGATTAGCACTGATGCCTGTTTGCGTATCAGGCCGTTTTGGTTTGGCATACCATCTATGTTGCTCGCCCGCAGGGGAGTCTTGAGTCTCGTGGTGGGGATGTTGCAAGCCACCATGGTAGCGTAGTCGATAAAACAACTAGTTGCCCCTGAATTGATGAGGGCTTTTGTGTCGACGCTTTTGAATGCAGTGCGGTCAGGGGGGTAGAGGATGACAGGAATAGATATTGATTGCGAGGAAACCCCTGACACAAACACTGGAGAACATCTGTAATTAAAACTTGTATTGGCAGGCAATGACGTCGACCCATTCCTGCCGCTTAAAAACCCTGGTCGGTTCCAGGTGTACCTTGCCTTGGTTGGTTCTGAGTGCCTGCCTCCTCGCTCACCACTTTTGCCACCTTTATTCCTTTTTTGACTGAATTTCTTGTAGTGGTCTCTTGCGAAGAGGGTTGTGGTCCAAGCCCCGTCCCGTGACCTGTGGGAGTAGCTGTGTCCGCATCCAGCAATGGTTGGACATTATCACCATCTGCGTACGTGCCTGGGTAATTCCCCAGGTCTTCCTCCAAGGTGGCCCTCCAGAGGTCCGCTGGCACTAGGGCGGAAAACCTACTGTTCCATGGTCCAGCTTGTACAGCCCTGGCTTGTGGTGCTGCCCTGATCACTTCCCTTTGGCACTCTTGGTAGGTGGCCGTTCTTACCTCAGCCATG